>SJYV01047455.1:6939-22948 GCA_006410875.1 Neotragus pygmaeus | reverse complement strand
CATTCTAGAGATGGGGCCATTTAGGCACACAGCCCTGCTGGGATCACCCAGCTAAGAAGAGGCTGAGTAGGCCTCAGACTACAGTTTCTCTGTCTTTGAACTTTGTTCCCCTTCCACACTGCTTCTCCCTGGATTTCTCCAGAGATTGGATGCCGGGTCCTCAAGAACTCCCTAGCTCTGGGGCAGGGTCACCACCTATGCCTGGGGCTGGGCTCACTGGCCAGAAGTAGCCCACCCTGGCCACTGGGGACCCTCCCAGTCCCAGGATAAACTTCTACCTGGGCAGGAGGTTGTTTCTCTATAGACACTGGAAGTTAAGGGCTCCTGCATCCCCCGAGCTGAGAGATCCCCTACAGCATCCGGTTGCAGCTTGCCTGTCAGGTGGGTCCTGCAGATGTCTACTAAACACTGGGTTCAAATCCCTCCTCCGCAGTCTCTAGGACAGAAATGGGGACAGTTTCTTTAAGCTCCATTTCTTCATCAGTCAAACAGGGACAATGTTTCTACCTTCTGCCTGGAATTGTTAAGAAAGTCCATGAGCTGATTCATGTCTGGGAAAAGAGACCCAGGTAAGGGGTGGGTCTTTAGCTGCACATGTTGATTCAGTGAGGTCTTCCCTGGTGGCTCAGTGGTGAAGAATCCACCTGCCAATCCAGGAGACCCAGATTCTATCCCTGGGTCAGGAAGATCCTCTGGAGGATAAAATGGCAAGCCATTCCAGTATTCTTGCCTGGGAAATCCCATGGACAGAGGAGCCTGGTGGGCTACAGTCGATGTCCTTGCAAGCCTGCTGCTGCCCTGGGTCCCCAGCTCTGACCACTTAATTCCCTCTGCTGAGTGCTCAACTCCTTCAGACTCATATCATTCTCCAGAAAGCCTTTTTCACACTCCCACTGGGTGGGGTGTCCCTTGGCCAGCTGTGGGGAACAGCATAGGGGCTCATGCCATCAGACCCAGGGCATCCCTGAAATGACACAACCCTGTGCCTGCGGATGATGAAATGCTGAGTGCTGAGAGCTGACCCTGGAGCTCCCTGCATAATGCTGTCTCCTCCTTGGACCACATGTTGGGGTGACTGGGAAATGAGCTTCTTCCTTCCAAGGCAGCCAGAGTCAGCTGTCCTGATCTCCCTGGGGTGCCTCCCACCTCCTCTGTGTGCTCACCCTGAGACAGCATGTCAGGGTCCCCAGCCATCGAAGGGGCCAGTGTCTTTTTGGTGGTCTATCAGTTCAGTTCAGTTCAGTCATATCTGACTCTTTGCAACCCCATGGACTGCAGCACGCTTTGTACTGAAAGTCAGTTCCTGGAGAAGAGTTTAGGTTTAATGGAAACAACATCAGGAAGAAGAATTTGGGCTGCTTCTTACAAACCAGCACTAGCCTGAGCCCCTAACGTGTGGCGCTGCCTTCGGCTGGCAGCCCTGGCCTGTGGTCCTCACTGTTCTCCCCACCGGCAGTGCCCTGTTCCATCAGGGGCATCTCTCTCTCCCCCACTGGGACCCTAAGTGCCCTCCTTGTTAAGATCTACATTATGTGAGCTGGGATCCATGTCCTGGAAGACAAAGAAGAGGTTGCTGACCCAAAGCCACAGACAGAGTGCCACTGTTACTTTAATTTGAAGGTGGAAAGGGCTTTTCTCCTTTCCCCTCACTTGGGGTCTGGGGTGGGAAGCAGAGCCCTTCCCCCACGAAGAATCTGAATCAGGACTGGGGCAGGAGCTGAGCCAGTGGTCACTGCTGGAGGAGCCGGAGGGGTGCTTAGGGGCTGTGCTGCCTTCAGAGCCCCAAGCCTGAGGCTCTGACCTTCCTGCAGCCCCCAGCGGCCCCAGTGTGCTGTGTTGAGGCCTCTCCTGCTCACAGGAGCTATAGTGGTTCTTGTTGTCATAGCTCAGAACTTCCTCTGAACTGAGAGCACAAAAAGTCATGTCTAAACCTCGCAGATGTGCCCTTGCAGATGCTCTCTTGAGAAGAAGGAGTACAGGCTTGGAGGAGGAGGGTGTGGCTAGGTCTGGGCACTGCACTAACTGGGAGGCAGGGCCTGGTCTTTCTGCTCAGAAGCTGAGTTATGAGATGGAGGGGCTTGAGTGGTTCCTGGGTGGGCCCGGGAGCAAGGCTGGGTGTACCTCCAGGAAGGAGCTGGGTGAGCTGTGCTCCAGGGAATGGAGCAGGGGGCGTGGCAGGAAACCTGGAGAAAGGAGACTGGGGTGGCCCCTCCCTGCTCCAAGGGTCACTCTTAGATACCTCGATGGCCACCGCCCTGCCTCAGGTGTCAGCTGCCGGCTCCCAGGAGCCCCTGCTTTCCCAAAACACAACCTTGAGAAAGACATCACAGGTATTGGAAACTGTGGCAAACACCTAAAGACCGTATGAATTGTGTTCACAAAAATTCCACCTGTAGGGATCAGTCCTAAAAACATAGAGACTGATGAATGCAGATGTACCCTTCAGCATTAGGAGAGGGAAAAACTGGAAATGGCCCAGTTGTGTAGAGCTAGAGCTGCTGAGTAAACTGTGATATGTGGCCACCGATATGGGACAGGGCACACAGGACTGACCTGTGTCCACCCAGGGGGACATCAGGTTACATTCCTGGGGCCTCCCCACCCACCCCCTCATGTGTACATGCACACACACACTACTGCAATTTCCAACAGGAAAGAGTGGGAAAAAAGAAATCAACAATTGAAGACAAGTTTTTTTTTTTCTTTCAGGATTTTATTTCAGTTTTATTGAGATATAGACACACAATACTGTACAAATGTAAGGAGTACAGCATAATGATTTGACTTGACCGAGAATCATCATGGAGTGATTATAACAATCAGTTTAGTGAATATCCATCATCTAACATAGATACAAAATTAAAAAAAGAAAAGTGTTTTTCCTTGTGAGGTGAACTCGCAAGCTTTATTCTAACAACTTTCATATATAACACATAACAATATTAATTACAGTTATCATGTTATATAGTACATTCTTGTACTGTGGAAAATTCTTGAAGAGATGAATACCAGACCACTTTACCTGTTTCCTGAGATACCTGTATGCAGGTCAAGAAACAATAGTTAGACCGGGACACTGAACAACTGACTGGTTCAAAATTGGGAAAGGAGTAGGAGAAAGCTGTATATTGTCACACTGTTTCTTTTTTTAAATATTATTTAATTATTTTAATTGGGGGCTAATTACTTTAAATATTGTGGTGGTTTTTTGCCATACATTGACATGGATCAGCCTCGGGTGTACATGTGTCCCCCATCCTGAAACCCCTCTCACCTCCCTCCCCATCCCATCCCTCTGGGTTGTCCCAGTGCACCGGTTTTGAGTGCCCTGTTTCATGCATCGAATTTGGACTGGTCATCTATTTCACATATGGGAATATACATGTTTCAATGCTATTCTCTCAAATCACCCCCCTTCGCCTTCTCCCACAGAGTCCAAAAGTCTGTTTTTTACATCTGTGTCTTTTTTTGCCATCTTGCATATAGGGTCACCGTTACCATCTTTCTAAATTCCATATATATGCTTTAGTATACTGGATTAGTGTCTTTCTTTCTGACTTACTTGACTTTGTATAATAGGCTCCAGTTTCATCCAGCTCATTAGAACTGACTCAAATACATTCTTTTAATAGCTGAATAATATTCCATCGTGTATATGTACCACAGCTTTCTTATTCATTCGTCTGCCGACAGACATCTAGATTGCTTCCATGTCCTGGCTATTGTAAACAGTGCTGCAATCAATATTGGTCACCCTGTTTCTTTAACTTACATGCAGAATTCAGTTCAGTTCAGTTCAGTTCAGTCGCTCAGTCGTGTCCGACTCTTTGTGACCCCATGAATCGCAGCACACCAGGCCTCCCTGTCCGTAACCAGCTCCCAGAGTTCACTCAGACTTATGTCCATCGAGTCCGTGATGCCATCCAGCCATCTCATCCTCTGTCGTCCCCTTCTCCTCCGGCCCCCAATCCCTCCCAGCATCAGAGTCTTTTCCAATGAGTCAGCTCTTTGCATGAGGTGGCCAAAGTACTGGAGCTTCAACTTTAGCATCAGTCCTTCCAAAGAACACTGAGTGCATCATGTGAAATGCTGGGCTGGTAGAGTTATAAGCTGGAATCAAGATTGCTGGAGAAATATTAACAACCTTAGATATATCATTCTAATGGCAGAAAGCAAAGAGGAACTAAAGGCTTCTTAAAGGGGAAAGAGAAGAGTGAAAAGGCTGGTTTAACATTCAAAGTTCAAAAAACTAAGATCATTGCATCTGGTCCCATCTCTTCATAGCAAATTAGGGGGGTGGAGTGGAAGCAGTAACAGATTTCCTCTTCTTAGGCTCCAAAATCACAGCAGATGGTGACTACAGCCATGAAATTAGAAGATGTTTGCTTCTTGGAAGGAAGACTTGGCAAAACTAGACAGTGTATTAAATAGCAAAGACATCACTTTACCGACGAAGGTCCATATAGGCAAGGCTATCGTCTTTCCAGTAGTCATGTATGGTTGTGAGAATTGGACCATAAATAAGGCTGAAATCCAAAGAATTGATGCTTTTGAACTGTGGTGCTGGAGAAGACTCTTGAGAGTCCCTAGGACAACAAGGAGATCAAACCAGTCAATCCTAAAGGAAATCATCCCTGAATATTCACTGGAAGGAGTGATGCTGAAGCTGAAGCTCCGATACTTTGGCTATCTGATGCTGGGAAAGATTGAGGGGAGAGGGCAGCAGAGGATAACATCAACGATTCAGTGGACTTGGGCAAACTCTGGAGATGGTGAGGGACAGAGAGGACTGCTATGCTGCAGTCTGTGGGGTTGCAAAGAGTTGGACATAACTTAGCGACTGAACAACAGTGCATCCTTAGTACTTATTTGTTTATAAGTGAAAAGTTTGTACTTTTTTGACCACCTTCCTCAAATCCCCCCTCCTACCAACCCCTGCCTCTTGTAACCACAAATCTGGTTCTTTTTCTGTGTGTTTGCTTTTTAAAATTATATTTGACCTCCAATACTATTTTAGTCCTAGTACACAACATAATGATATTTCTATGCATTTCAAAATGATCATCAGGCTAAGTCTACTTACCACTTGTTTCTGGACAGAGATATTAAATTATTATTGACCATATTTCCCACTCTGTACATTTCACTCTCATGATCCAGTTGTTTGTAACTGGAAGTCTGTACCTCTTAATCTCCCTCATATATTTCTGGCACCCCCATACTACCCTGCCTTTTGAAACAAACTACCTGTTTGTTCTCTGCATCTGGGAGTCTGTTGCTGTTTTGTTGCTAGTTCTTTCATTTGTTCTGCTTTATAGATTTCACACAAATAAAATATTTGTCTTTCTCTGTGTGACTTATTTCACTCAGGGTCGCAAAAATCGGACACGACTGGGCAACTGAGCTGAACTGAACTGAACTGAAGGTCCTTTCGTGTTGTTGCAAATGGCAAGATTTCATTCTTTTTAAATAGCAGAGTAATAGTCCATTGTGTGTGTGTGTGTGTGTGTGTGTGTTTGAATGATATCTTTTTAATCTACTCATCTGTCAGTGGGCTTTTACATTGCTTCCATATCTTGGCTATTGTAAATAAAGCTGCTATGAACATTGGGGTGCAAACACCTTTTGGAATTAGTGTTTTTGTTTTCTTTAGATAAATACACAAAAGTGGAATTGCAGGGTCGCATGGTAGCTCTATTTTTAGTTTTTTTGAGGAAACCGAGTACTGTTTTCCACAGTGGCTACACCAGTTTACATTCCCAACAACAGTATAAGGGTTCAAATTTTCTCCACATCCTCACATTTGTTTTACTTTTTGTGATAGCCATTCTAACAAGTATGAGGTGATATCTCACTGTGGTTTTGATTTGAATTACTCTGATGATGAGTGATGTTGAGCATCTTTTCATGTGTCTGTTGGCCATCAGTATGTCTTTGGGAAAATGTTGGGAAAGACTGAGGGCAAGAGGAGAAGGGGATTACAGGATGAGATGGTTGGATGACATCACCAACTCAGTGGGTGTGAGTTTGAGCAAACTCTGGGGGATGGTGTAGGACAGGGAAACCTGGTGTACTGTAGCCCATGGGGTCGCAAAGAGTTGGGTATGACCCAGGGACTGAATAACAACATAGCCTCCCCTCCCAATATATGGGGCCAAAACATGCATATGCAGATATGCATAGAATAAGTAAACAGTTGTCGTTATTATATCTTGAAAAAGGATATAAAAAATTAAAGAACCTGCTCTAGATAGTGAACATTTAACATTTTCCATTGTATTGTAAAGGAAGTTAAAACTGTTAGAGGAGCAATTTAAGCTCTGAAGCTTGGGTCTGCAAGTGTAGCTATCCAGTGGCACTCACCCAGGGAAATTGTTGGAAAGTTTCTGGGAAGCAACTGAGAACCTTATGAAATATCTGTAGCAATAACATGTTCACTTTATACACCGAAGATAATATTATCTGTTGTTGTAGAAACTCCTCATTGGAGTTAGATTACTATGTTATTCATGCAAAAAAAACTATTAACAGGTTGAAACATTTATTTTCATACAAGGAAAAATGTTTTTCTGACTTTTATTGAAGTGATATTTTTCCTGATATATCATAAACCAAAAACTTCCAGTGTTCAGAGTTTGTTAACATGCCACAAACTAAGCACTTAATGGATCACATTTCTGTGATAATGATGTAAGATCACTGATTTAATCTAGGAATTGAGGATTAATTTAAGGATTATTTTTTTTATCCTGGAAATCACATCAGTGAGGACCAAAAAAATCTATGGGGCAACAGTGTGTTCAGTATTGCTCAAGACAGATGGTAGTCATTCTACTCACTCAAATGACTACAGACCTGGGTGCGAACACTGAAGGGCAGAAATGACACTACAGCAACAGAGTTCTGGAAAAGTCTCAGACCTTCTTTTGTAACATTCCAGGATTGACTGTCTGGTAAAGTGGGTTTTGAGACTGCAATCACATCATTAAAATTCAGTGAATGACTGTTTTAAAAAAATCTCATATAAATACTTGAGAAAATCGCTTTCCTAGGTATAATTTATGTATTATATAACTCACCTATTTAAAGTGTACAATTCAATGAGTATATTTGCAGAACTGTGCAACTATCATCACAATCAATTTCAGAACATTTTATCACATCCCCACAAATCCATGCCCATTAGCTGTCACTCCTTACTCCCCCCAGCCTCTTCCAGCCCCTGGCAACCACTCATCTGCTTTGTGACTCTATGGATTTGCCTGCTCTGTGCATTTTATATTAATGGGATCATACTGTATGTGGAAAATTTTTGTTTTGAGGGAAGGGGTAGGGAAAGCTCCATGGTCTGCTTTTATTGTAAATTTCTTATCTTATTTATAATCCTTCTGTCCCTAAGCAGTATCTTCCTAATTTCCATCACAGTTGGTAATGGAAGGGAGGATGGTTCCTGGTTGGTTACAGTGTGATATCCTACTGCACAAAGTGCTTGCTCCATGCGGACACTATGGGGCTGAAGGAAGGGTGTGGCAAATTCTTTTGTTCTTGACAGGCAGCCCTGGATGGTTCCCCAGCCGCCTACATCACTTAACAAGGTGATAGGATAAGCCAGATATGTAAGGATGCAAGTCAGTGAAAGAGTCTTGAGAGTCAAATACCAGAGAAATCAGCTCAAACATCGAGGAGGAGACAACAGCAAGATTGGAGACACGGTGTGGTATCTAGTGTATAGATAGATCAGACAAAGAGCAGATAAGAAATGATCAGTCCATGTCCACGGGGTGAGCCCAGGGGCTCTGAGTCTTACTCTAGAACGTAGCTGTTCTTTGGGAGACACTGAAGGGCCAGTGATCCTTTGCCATTGACCCAAGACTTTGTGTTCTTAGAGAATGCGTAGACGTCAGTAGTTTCCTTCACAACAGTCACCACCCCTTCCACAGCCCATACCCCACCTCCCCGCTCCATTCTGGCTACATACAAGTCTGAAAATACCAGATGCTGTATTCCCATTTCTTCTACCAGCAACAGTTAAGCATGAGATCCATACATAGTCAAGTGACCTGGTGGGAGACCACTGGGAGATTTCTTGGAACAGATGTCTTTCCTAATTAAAAAAAAACAGATTCATGAAAAAAAATTAAGTGTTTTGACAAGACATTGTCTTCACTTGCTCCCTAGAAGTGTAATGACTGCTTTGGAACCATGAAGGAGGAGTCAGAAGCTGGCCACCTGGGAACACAGGACCCATGCAAGCCCTTGACCACAACACTGTGCTTCTCACATAACCAACCCCAGGATGCCCTTCTCAGCTTTTTGTTACATGAGTTTATCAACACTTAATTGTGCTTTCTCATAATTTTTAATAGGAAGTATCCTAGAATGATACACTGGAATGAATATACTACTTTCAGAGGATCATTGGTTATAAATCTTGGTTAGAAGACAAGTAGGCAGTTGTCCTTCCTTTGTGATTTTAATTTCTCCTTGGAAAAATGCTCCCAGTGGACGCTGTACTTGGTCAGTATCCAAGTACTGGAGTGTTGTCATGGACTAAAAGACTCTAAGAACCAAGGGCAGCACTTGTAGTGTGATGTGGCAATGAATGCTTCCTCAGAAATAGTGGGGTCATGCAAACGCCAAGTTCAGTGCCATAAATCAGCAGTGTGTGCTCGAATCCACCCACCCCTTAAAGCTGGCGTGACTGTGAGAGCATCTGGGGAGGCCGATTTTCTTTGTGATGTGGGTCCTAAATACCAGGTTTCTTTGGGTTGAGTGACAGCTGGGCCCACTGACCAGGGCCTTGTCAATACAAAATTACAAATTACCTCTGTGAAGATTTTAAGGCAAGCTTTAGCTGGAAACCAGGACATATCACTTTTTTTCCTTTTTAAAATTAATTTGCATTAAAGTTGATTTACCACGTTCTTTGCTTCTGCTGTACACAAAGCAAACTAGTTATACAAATACATATACCCACCATTTTTTAGATTCTTTTCCCATATAGGTCATTACATGGTTTTGAGTAGACTTCTCTGTTCTACACAGTATATATACAATGGAATATTATTCAGTCATAAAAACAATGCAATAATGCCACTTGTAGAATATACCATTTTCATCAAGGTTTTAGATTTAGCAAAGATCAAAATCAGGGCCCCAGGCTTCCCTGGTGGCTCAGTGGTAAAGAATTCACCTCCCAATGCAGGAGACACAGGTTCTATCCCTGGTTCGGGAAGATCCCACATGCTTCAGAGCAACTAAGCTTGTGCTCTAGAGCCCAGGAACCCTAACTACAGAGCCTAAGTGTAGCAAGTACTAAAGCCCACACACTCAATAGCCTTTGCTCAATGACAAGAGAAGCCACTGCAAGGAGGAGCCTGTACACCACAATGAAGACCCCCGTTCACTGCAACTAGAGAAAAAGCCAGGGCATCAACAAAGACCCATTACAGCTTTAAATAGATAAAGCCATTAAAAAATCAGAGCCCCAAACCACTCAACACCCTGTGACACTGCCCAGAAGCAGTTCTGATAGCCCTGGAACCAGAAAGTTATGATCCTCTTTAAGTTAAATTGATTCAGTTCTGCCAGGTGGTGGTACCCCTTTTGAAAAGTGACAGAGTCATGCCAGGCAACTCCGCTCTCTCTGCCTTAAGCCCCCTTCCCCACATTAGGGAAAAATCAAGAACCAGAAAGGCTGTGCTCACTCCCTTCAAACACCTACTTCATCTTCAAGCAAGAATTTGCCCTGCATGAAAAGAATATTAAAAAGAATATAGATGTTTGTGTATATATGATTTAAATATATAAAACCTGAAACACTTTGCTGCACACCTGAAACACTATAAATCAACTATGTTGTTGTTAGCAACTTAGTCGCTAAGCCATATCCGACTCTTTGCAGCCCCATGGACTATAGCCATGGAATTTTTCAGGCAGAACACTAGAGTGGGTTTCCATTTCCTACTCCAGGGAATCTTCCTGACCCTGGGATCAAACCCACATCTGCATCTTCTGCACTGGCAGGCAGATACTTTACCAGTGAGCCAGCTGGGCAGCCCACTATATAAATTTAAGGTGGACAACATGTCAGTTTGATACATTTTACACTGTCGTGTGACTGTCATTGTAGTGATAATTAGATCTCTATCTCCTTACACAACTATCATTTCCTCTTAGTGGTTGGAATGAAGTTCTAATCTCTTAGCAACTTTGATGATTACAATACAATGCCATTGTTTAAGTGCTCAGTTATGTCTGACTTTTGTGACCCCATGATCTGTAGCCCAACAGCTTCCTCTGTCCATGGATTTCCCAGGCAGAAAACTGAAGTGGGTTGCCTTCCTTCTCCAGGGGCTCTTCCTGACCCAGAGATGGAACCCGCATCTCCTGAATTGCAGGCAAATTCTTTACCATTGAGCCACTTGAGAACACCTTATAATAAAATACTGTTGCCTATATTCATATACTATAAATTACATCAGATATTTAAAATTTTTAAAAGAAGCTGGAAAGCTAGCTACACAAATTTTTTTCTAATTCTTCTAATTTTTCAATGCTGGCAACTAACTGAAAACCAAAGTTTTCAACAGTTTGTTGGCCAAAGTGTTTTTAAAGCTGGATTTATCTGGATCCGATGCATCTCCATTTTTACTCAGCACTAAACAAGGAAATGGCAATCCACTCCAGTACTATTGCCTGGTAGGCTACAATCCATGGAGTTGCAAAGAGTCGCACACGACTGAACAACTTCACTTCACAAACAATGCTCCAAAGTATATAAATTCCATGTGCTACCTGTTTTCATAGTTTAATCACACTGAATTTTTAAACTGGATTTGAAAACCAGAATATCTAATGAGTCTATTAATGGCAACTTAACTCAGGCGACAGGCTACACACACAAATCTGAAGTTAGAAGTCCAGCCCCAGGGCTGAAACTGATTTATTCAGTGACTTTGAACAAGGTCATTCACCAAGAGTTTACCTGGGTCTACATCTGAGTCTGCTGTGAGAAGAGCTAACCAAGGGGATTCAAAACATTTAGCTCCCTCCCAAAGTGCTTCAAGAATTCACGCTATTCTCTATTTGTAATTTTAAAGTCTGTTTCATTTGGAAACATTTCCAGTAAATTTTGCAGACAAAGGTCCATATAGCAAAGCGATGGTTTTTCCAGTAGTCATGGGAGAGTTGGACCATAAAGAAAGCTCAGCACCAAATAACTGATGCTTTCAAACTGTGATGTTGGAGAAGACTCTTAAAAGTCCCTTGGACAGCAAGGAGATCAAACCAGTCAGTCCTAAGGGAAATCAACCCTGAATACTCATTGAAAGGACTGATGCTGAAGCTGAAACTCTAATACTTTGGCCACCTGACGCAAAGAAATGACTCACTTGAAAAGACCCTGATGCTGGGAAAGATTGAGAGCAGGAGGAAAATGGGTCAACAGAGGATAAGATGGTTGGATGGCATCACTGACTCAATGGACATGAGTTTGAGCAAACTCTAGGAGATAGTGAAGGACTGGGAAGCTTGGCATGCTGCAGTCCATGGGATTACAAAGAGTTGAACTAGCAGCTGAATAACAACAACGTGAAACCTAAAAATGATAGTTAAGTACTGTCAACTGAATATAAGCTTTTGCAACATTGTAAAAATATATATATATATGTTCCTTTTATAAATTAAAAGATTTTCCAGGAAAGACTAGCTCTAAGTCAATTTTCCAAATACTTTAGGCTCTGAAACTAACTTCCTTAAAAAGCATGGTATAAAAATGAAAACGTTAAATATTTTAAGCCTCAGAAACAAATAAATTGGTGGAAGAAGCTAATATTCATTTCTCTGCTTATCCTCTCATATCTATGTATGACCCTTGAGTTGAGGCTGTGAAGACTGCTCCTTTACATGCTTTCTTTTTAGGAAAATACTTTCAGTTAAGTATAATGGGCTCTATTTTCACTTTGTTTCCAAGGTATATTTAATATTCTCAGGCTACATTTTATAAGCCTAGATGTGTATTGCACAGATATGCAAACTATCATTTTAACAAGATCAGTCCAATTAATAAATTTTACATACTTCAGGGTTATTGTTTGGTATATGAAACCATACTTCCCCTATTCATCATTATGAAAATTCTCTTTCCCTTTGATATGGCTTGATGTGGGTCTTTAGTAACACCCTCAATTTCATTCAATCTATCAATGGTGTGCAATACTCATCCTTGAGTTTCTCATTTGTGAATTTTGTGGTTTGCCTTCAGCATTAAAAATGGGTTGATTGCCCTTCTTGAATCCCTGTAACTACTTCCCTAAAAAGAATACATAATTGATCTTACAAACGTGTACGCTTCACTTCTGTGCACCATAAGTGTCATGATAAGCTCTCTAGCTCATCCTCACTGTTCGCCTTTGCCCCCTCCTCTCCAGCCACAAATTACCTGCTCCAACACTTCTGCCCTGGTTTGCTACATTCTTATCGTCTCCCTTTTCTCAGCCTTCCTATCTTCACACAGGCCCTACTCACTTGGCATCTGTGTGCATTTCTGACCCCCCAGCCTCCTACATGCAGCTCATGCACTACTCTGCCCAAGCCTATCTTCTGACTGCAGGCTTTGTTTCCCTCGCCCACTCCACAAATTTCACCCCTTGTTTTTTATTGCTCTTTATGTTCAGAACTGCCTCCCACGGACATTCATAAGCCTTACCACACTCCCTAAGATCATTTCTCCAGAAGGCCTTCCTAGTCTGCAAGCATCCTTGCTCCTGGGTTTGCATGTCACACAGTTGTTCCTGGCCTGTTCGTAGCAATTCACTTTTCTCCCTGAAAGATTTTCTTCGGAGCCTTAATTTTTTTTATATGTACTTTATAGAATTAATCAGGGAAGCTTCAACAGTATATGTTAAACATATGTAATATTTATTTGTAAGTTATGCAAACACAAGGGCAGGAGTAATTCTATTGCCTGATGGTCACATGGACCCGTCAAATAAGCACCAAAATTGCTTATCACACAGCTGGAACTTGCATCTTTGCTGCATGCTATTTTAATAACCATTACTATCAGAAAATTTGAATTTAATAAAAATGCCCACTCAACATTTAGAATATTTGTTAAAATGTTTATTGCTTGTTAAAATTTAATGTTTATTTAAAGGGTTTTTTTTTTAATTGCCTTTACCATAGAATGCAGGATTATTTGAATCTGAGTAGTTTCACTCTGTATAGTATATAAGACTTGAATTGAGTGGAAACCTGTGCCTTTAAATATCTTGGAAAGAAAACACTACTATTATGTCTTTTTCAACCAGAGCAATTTACTAAACTAGCTTTAGTAACTATTTATCACCTTCTTGATGCAATAAAACTGCAAAACTGGCAGGTGGTATCTGTCTACATTCCCTGGGATGAGATATGAACTGATGCCAAAATAAAAATAATCAACAGAAACTATACGCTTTGAATTCACTGCAGTAAGTTCACAGGCAAGTTACCAAGCCTTTCTTCATATGGTAGCTGCCAGTCTTGGGAAAGATCGATTCTAAATAAATAGCTCACTGCCATGCTCAAAGGCTCACAAAATGCCCTTTGTCCTCAACTAGAAAAGTCATGAAAAGAAAATGTGGAGATTCAAAGTCTTCATTTGGTCTCCTCCAAACAATCCATCAAGCACAATCACCCTTCTCTCTAAACTTCGGTTGCACTTACTCTCACAGTTAACCAAACAATATTCTCTTTCTCTGTATGTTTGTCTTCCTACCATAGTCTTCTCTGGAATTGCTAGAGGCAGAGACCATCAACTATATTCTCTCTGCTTGTCATTTCAGCATTGGTGCCACATGAATGGGAGGAACATGAATTCATTCAACAAACATCTTCCAGACACCTATGGTGCTCCAGGCACTGTAACTAGAGATACAATGGTAAACAAGACAAGGTCCTGCCCTGAGAGAACTGAAATCTAGAGGGAGGGAGTCAGGTAAGCAAACAGGCAAGTAGCATCATATGTGATGGGCGACCCTTGAAGCCAGAGTGAGTCATGAGGGCACATTTAGTGGGGTTTGAGTTGTTTTTAAAGAGTTCAGGATGAGCCCTGGATGAAGCGATTTCTAACAAGTAATCTGGACGTGAGTAGGACTCAGCACAGTGAAGAAGGGTTGGTGGAAGCAGAAGAGTTTAAGTTGCATATCCCAGAGGTGAGACAAAGCAGAGCACATTAAAGGAACGGGAAATACCTCAGAAGACTCGGAGTTTACAGTGGTGGTGAGGATTGGAGATGGGAGATGAAGCTCTAAAAATGAGCTAAGACCAAGAAACAAAGGAGGAAATTTTGTCTTGCACCTTCAGGGTAACGGAGAGCAGGGGGAGGTTCTGAGCAAGTGGGTGACTGTGGCCAGGAAAGTCCTTCTGGCTATGCCGCGGAGAGATGGTGGGTGGGATGCAGGTGGGGGCAGAGCTGCGCTGGGCTGAGCGGGGATGAGGAGGGGTGGTGGAGATCTCGGAGGCTATGGGAGAAGGAGGATGTTCCTAGTTCCGTCAATTGCATATAGGCTAATAAATACTCCAGAGCAGGACTGCAGTTCTCAGGGTGGGTCCAGCACAGTCCGCACCACCTGGAAACTGATGAAAGATGCACATGTCCCAGATCCAAACTACTCCAGACTGACTGGGTGAAGCGGAGGAGACCAGCAACGTGCATGCGTTTTAACCACCTTCCAGGTGATTCTGATGTGTGCTTAAGTTTGAAAATCACTGTTTTAGCTCATGAGTCTTCAAACTTTTTTGTTCAGTTACCCTAAAACATGTTTGAAAAAATGTGTGTTATTCACACGTTTTAAATTTGACATCCAAATGTTTTCTTTTAGAGTATAAATAGCTACAAAGGATGTAATTCTTAGCATGTTAAAAATATGTTATATCTTTTAAATACAGTCAACAAAATCAAAATACCCTAACAATGTGATACTCGCCATAGCACAGTGGAAGGTAAACAGGATAAAAAAATGAACAATTTCTTTTTTTAATAGTTTAGCAGTTTCAAAATGTAAGCCCATTCCTTGAACACTCATATCCTTTTAATTTCCATAACTAAACGTTATACTCTATTCTGTTAATCAACCTACCATACTGCAAAAAATATATGAATGTGATAAAATGTGTGCCTGCTAAGTCACTTTAGTTCTGTCTGACTCTGTGTGACCCTATGGACTGCAGCCCACCAGGCTTCTCTGTCTGTGGGATTCTCCAGGCAAGAATAATGGAGTGAGTTGCCATGCCCTCCTCCAGGGGATCTGTGCGACTCAGGGACTGAACCAGCTTCTCTTACCTCTCCTCCACTGACAGGCAGGGTCTTTACCACTAGCATCACCTGGGGAGCCCTGTAATAAAATATTCATCCTCAATTTAGGTATAATTATTTAGCACATAGTTGATAAAATAGCATAATGTTTTGTAATTTTGATAATAACTATTAACATGAAAAGTAGCATATTGTTGAAATATATCTCCTAGTGTGATGAGTAGAGCTTCTAAAATTTAATTCATATATCTGTGGGTAAATGTTACATATTAATAAAATAAGCTTTAGTGTCAATTCTGTGCTTATTTTTTTATTATTATTATTTTTTATACATTAAAGGAACGGGAAATATCTTCAATGCCATTCTCCCAAATTATCCCACCCTCTCCCTCTCCCTCAGAGGCCAAAAGTCCGTTCCATACCTCTGTGTCTCTTTTGCTGTCTCACATACAGGGTCATCATTACTATCTTTCTAAATTCCATATATATGTGTCAGTATACTATATTGGTGTTTTTCTTTCTGGCTTACTTCACTCTGTATAATCTGCTCCAGTTTGATCCATCTCATTAGAACTGATTCAAATTTATTCTTTTTAATGTCTGAGTAATACTCCATTGTGTATATGTACCACCACTTTCTTATCCATTCATCTGCTGATGGACATCTAGGTTGTTTCCATGTCCTGGCTATTATAAACAGTGCTGCAA
>SJYV01047451.1:0-12594 GCA_006410875.1 Neotragus pygmaeus | reverse complement strand
GTCAAGAAAAGAGCACCAATGGATAGAACAGTCAGAAAAAGGTCCCCAGGAAAGAAGAATAAGGGTGGTCCTTTAAAGGCATGGTAGAGTTTCACTAGATGCAGACCATGGAAAGGGTTTTGGCAAGAAATTTTTGACCATGAAAAGAGTAATCCTTTGGGACTTCCCTGGTGGTCTGGTGGCTAAGACTCCATGCTCCTAAAGCAGGGAGCCTAGGTTTGATCCCTGGTCAGGGAACTGCATCCCACATGCCATAACTAAGATCCTGCGTGTGGCAACTAAGACCCAGTGCAGCCAAATAAATAAATATTTTTAAAAATAGTAATCCTTTTTCCTGTAGCACGCTGGAGATAGTTTATAATCATGGTTCACAATCTCGTCTCACTGTAAGGCACTTGAAGGCTATCACATACTCTACCAGAGACGATGCCAAGGACACACTGCCGAGGAAGTGTGTTAGAATATTGCAGGGCAAGGAGGAGAAGGTGGCAGGCGTGGTGAAAATCAGGTACCTTTTAAAAATTGTTCCCTCTGGACCTCATGTGAAAATGAAAATGATTGATTCATAGAAACATCTTTATACTGCTATTTGAAGCCAGTAATGCTTAGGAATGTTGGTACTTGCAAAAAGACTTTAGAAGTCCTCATCATTCCCAACACTGGACAATGAAAGCCTCCTTTGGGGAGAAGGTATTCATTTATCTTAAATCTAAATTCATCCATCATGTAGTTTGTTTGCTGAATACTGGAGTATAGTTTCGCCAATGGCTCTGTTGTAACTTTTGAATCTAACGTGGATAGATGGAGTTGTTGATATTATGAGATATAATAATTTTGACTTAATTTTTGACTATCTTGTTTTGGATACTAGATAATTTGTTCCAATTGTCTGAATTCTCTTAGATTTGGTAACATTTATCACTTACTATTTGAAAAATACTTAGTATAATTAACTATTCAAGTTATTTTGAGCAAGTCACTGTTTCTTTTTCACTGTAGTTTTCTAAATACAATATGTGAGGGGTTGAGATCATTTTAAGATCCATTTTGGTTTGAAGAGGCTGTGATTGTAGTTCTTAGAAAGGTGAGTTTACCAATTAGTGGTTTTAGTTGAAAGGTGGCTAAGAAACATATGATTGTACTGGGTGAAGATCCTGGGACTAGGTCTGATAGAAGGCTAAGACAACCCCTTGTCTCTTTGTGTACGTGGTAGCTGAGAAAAGGACATCATCCAACCGAGGATGAGATGGCCGGATGGCATCATGGACTCGATGGACATGAGTCTGAACTCCGAGAGACGGTGATGAACAGGGAGGCCTGGCGTGCTGCATTTCATGGGGTCGCAAAGAGTCGGACACGACTGAGCGACTGAACTGAACTGATCCATTCCCAGAGTTTCTTTCAGTTCTTCAGAAGCTAAGGGCCCTTATCAATGGACAGTGGATAGATCCTCTTTGAAAACAATGAAATAGGCAAGGATAGTAACTTTTCCTAAAGCCCAACTAGGCTTTAAGGAAACGTTGAACTTTTGTTTTAACTAGAAACATTGACGCTTTTTTTTTTTTTTTAAGAAATGTACTTTCCTTTCCTATCACAACTTTATTGTGTTTTGGTATATTAGTTCCTCATAAATATTTCTCTGATCTCTCTTTAGCTTTTCTGAGCACTTTTATGGTTCCTTTTGCTTGTTCATTTATGCATTCAACAAATATTTATTGAGCACTTACTATGTGCTAGACCCTCTTCTAAGTGCTGGGAATACAGCAGTGAGCAAAACAGATAAACTCTCTTGTCCTAAAGGAGTGTATATTCTTGGGGGTAAAGAAAAATAAGTAAAATATATATTGTGTTGATATAAATATTTTGGAGAAATATAGAAGGGGGAAGGGAGATAAAGGAAGTGTTTGAGGGCAATGACAAATTAAAGTGACCAGGTGAAGTCCTTACTAAGAAGCTGACATGTATGCAAAGACCTAAAGAAGATAAGGGAGTAGATACAAGCAATACTCTGTGGGTTCTGCAACTGCAGATTAAATCAACCACAGACCAAAAATATTTAAGAAAAACAATTCCAGAAAGTTCCAAAAAACAAAACTTGAATTTGCTGTTTGCCAGGGCTTCCCTCCCTGGTGACACAGATGGTAAAGAATCTCAGATGGCAATACAGGAGACCTGGGTTCAATCCCTGTGTTGGGAAAATCCCCTGGAGAAAGAAATGGCAACCCATTCCAGTCTTATTGCCTGGAGAATCCCATGGACAGAGGAGCCTTGTTCAGAGGGTTGCAAAGAGTCAGACAGGACTGAGTGAGTAACAACTTTCACTTTCAGAGCCTATTTACATATAATTTACATAGTATTTATAACTATTTACATAGCATTTACATTTAATTAGGTATTATAAGTAATCTAGAGATGATTTAAAGTGTATAGGAGGATGTGCTGGGCTACATGCAAATATTAGGCCATTTTATATAAAGGACTTGAGCATCCACAGATTTTTGTATCACCAGGATCCTGGAACAAATCCCCCTTGAGTACCAAGAGGACTGTGGATGATACCAAGGGGAAGATCATGGCAGGGAGAGGGAATGCCAGGCAAACTCCTTGAGGCCCAAGGGTGTCTGGTATGGATGAAACAAAATGGGGGATGGATGTTGGGAAGCCACTGATAACTGTTAGAAGTGGGACATAATCTGACATATATTTTACAAGGATTATTTTGGTTGTGTTTTGACACTCGATCATAGTGGTACGATAATCTTGGTGAGAAATTGCTCCGGTAGAGGTGGTGAGATTTGAGTGGGTTCTGAATATAGTATTTAGACAATAGAACCAATAAGATTTACTGACTGGAATGTGGAGTATACATGAGAGAAAGAAGTCAAACTTGACACCAAGGTTTGGGATGTAGGCAAAAGTTTGCAGAAGGAATAATTTTGGCCAGGAGGAATAATTTGGGGGAGTAGAAAAGAGTAGAAATTTAGTTAGAGACATAGGAAGTTTGAAATGTCTATGAAAGATGTTGGAGTAGAAGAGTCTGTGAGTGGAGATCAGTGCATAGTTATTGACTGACTGTATAAAATTAGGAGTTATTTTCTTCTTTTATTTAAAATATTTGGATATTTAATCCCTTTGATGACTAGACTTTGCTGTAGTAAGGGTTTGATGTATTGTTATACATCTTTATTCTTTGAAGGGGTTTAATCTGTTGAGCTATTTCAAATCCTGAAAGATGATGCCGTGAAAGTGCTGCACTCAATATGCCAGCAAATTTGGAAAACTCAGCAGTGGCCACAGGACTGGAAAAGGTCCGTTTTCATTCCAATCCCAAAGAAAGGCAATGACAAAGAATGCTCAAACTACCACACAATTGCACTCATCTCACACTCTAGTAAAGTAATGCTCAAAATTCTCCAAGCCAGGCTTCAGCAGTATGTGAACCGTGAACTTCTTCCTGATGTTCAAGCTGGTTTTAGAAAAGGCAGAGGAACCAGAGATCAAATTGCCAACATCTGGTGGATCATGGAAAAAGCAAGACAGTTCCGGAAAAACATCTATTTCTTCTTTATTGACTATGCCAAAGCCTTTGACTGTATCACAATAAACTGGAAAATTCTGAAAGAGATAGGAATACCAGACCACCTGACCTGGTTCTTGAGAAACCTTTATGCGGGTCAGGAAGCTACAGTTAGAACTGGACATGGTTCCAACAGACTGGTTCCAAATAGGAAAAGGAGTACATCATGACTGTATATTGTCACCCTGCTTATTTAACTTCTATGCAGAGTACATCATGAGAAGTGCTGGGCTGGAAGAAGCACAAGCTGGAATCAAGATTGCTGGGAAAATATCAATAACCTCAGATATGCAGATGACAACACCCTTATGGCAGAAAGTGAAGAAGAACTAAAAAGCCTCTTGATGAAAGTGAAAGAGGAGAGTGAAAAAGTTGGCTTAAAGCTCAACATTCAGAAAAAGATCATGGCATCTGGTCCCATCACTTCATGGGAAATAGACGGAGAAACAGTGGAAAGAGTGTCAGACTTTATTTTTTTGGGCTCCAAAATCACTGCAGATGGTGACTGCAGCCATGAAATTAAAAGATACTTACTCCTTGGAAGGAAAGTTATGACCAACCTAGGTAGCATATTGAAAAGCAGAGACATTACTTTGCCAACAAAGGTCCGTCTAGTCAAGGCTGTGGTTTTTCCAGTGGTCATGTATGGATGTGAGAGTTGGACTGTGAAGAAAGCTGAGCACCAAAGAATTGATGCTTTTGAACTGTGGTGTTGGAGAAGACTCTTGAGAGTCCCTTGGACTGCAAGGAGATCCATCCAGTCCATTCTAAAGAAGATCAGTCCTGGGTGTTGATTGGAAGGACTAATGTAAAGCTGAAACTCCAATACTTTGGCCACCTCATGCAAAGAGTTGACTCATTGGAAAAGACCCTGCTGCTGGGAGGGATTGAGGGCAGGAGGAGAAGGGGACGACAGAGGATGAGATGGCTGGATGGCATCACCCACTTGCTGGACATGAGTTTGAGTAAACTGGAGTTGGTGATGGACAGGGAAGCCTGGTGTGCTGTGATTCATGGTGTCGCAAAGAGTCGGACACAACTGGGTGACTGAACTGAACTGAATCTGTCTTGTAAAACCTTGGTTTTGCTTTAAGGACCCCGAATCCCAAAGGAAATCTTTTCTTCCAGGGTAGAAGAATTTACTTATGAACAAAATGTGAAAATAAAAACTCTTGTTACCGCCCTTAAAAACATGTATGTGAGTGTAAAATGAACAGTTTGTTCCTCCAAAAGTTAATATGGTTTAATGGTTTAAAATAGTAACATATAAGTTCCATTATATCCCAGCAGTTCTATTCCTACATTATATACTAAAATTAAAACACATGTTCCCACAAAAACTTGTACACTGATGTTCATGGCATCGTTACTCATAAATAGCCAAGAAGTAGAAACAGCCTAAATGTCTGTCAGCTGATTAATGGCTAAATAAACATGGTACATCCACACAAAGGAATATTATTTGGTCATAAAAGGGAATGAAATCTTTCTACTACATGGGTGAACCTTGAAAACGTTATGCTAAGTGAAAGAATCCAGACACAAAAATTCCACATGTTGTATGGTTCCAGTTGGTGTGAAATGCGCAAAATAGGCATATCCGTGGTGACTGAAAGCAAATTGATTAGTGGTTGCCAGGAGATGAGGATAAGGGAAATAGGGAGTATTTGCTTAATGGGTACTGGGTTTCCCTTTGGGGTGATGAAAAAGTTCTAGATAGTGTTGATTGCACAACATTGCGAATATGCTAAAAACCACTGAATCGTGCAGTTTGAAAAATAGTGAATTTTATGGTGTGTGAGGGGCTTCCCAAGTGGCTCAGTAGTAAAGAATTCCCTGGCTAATGCAGGAAACTCCAGAGACCCAGGTTCAATCCCTGGGTCGGGAAGATCCCCCGGAGGAGAAAATGGCAACATACTCCAGTATTTTTGCCTGGAGAATTCCATGGGCAGAGGAGCCTGGCAGGCTACAGTCCATGAGATTGCAAAGAGTTGGACACGACTTACAGACTACACAACAACAACAGATTGTCCCTTTTGCAGTAATAATTTATATTATGGTGTGTGAATTATATCTCTATTTTTGAAGAAAGATACCAGGAAAAAAGTGCACGCATTCATACATACACAAGAATAACTGAAAAAAACTTACAAAGATCTTAACTTCCAAAATCGAACTAGTTTCCCCAGTTGATGAAGCAGGAATTATCATGTTAAACTTGGTTTAGCTTGGTTTGCTTAAAAAGGCAGAATGAAGATACTTAGATCATTGAGGTGGAAATCAGGAAGCAGTTTGTGATCCTGTCTTTGGCAAGTCATGGATGAATCTAAATGTTTTTAAATGCCCAGTTTCATGGAGATGACCTAGATAAGCAAAAGAAGGCTCTGTAATAATCAGTTTTGTGGGCTTCAGAAAGCAGGAACTTGTTTATAAATAACTTTATTAGGTCTTAAGACAGTAAGATGGCTTATTTTTTTCTCCATACCTATAATTGGAAAGTATGGCAAACTCAATTCCCAGTAATTTTTTTAGCTAACCCAAGATGATATTTACCTTCTTAAAAATATTATTACCATCAAAGAGCTGCCTGTTGAGGAAGTACATGAAAGGATTGTCTTCTTTAACTTTCATGTACCACCCACCCTAATGTTTTTTTTAAAATTAAGATATAATTCACATACCATAAAATTCACCCCCTAATTTTATTAGCAACATACATATACACATATATATTTTCATGACCTTTCCTGGTGGCTCAGCAGTAAAGAATCTGCCTGCCAATGCAGAAGACTCAGGTTCGATTCCTGGATTGGGATCTCCCTGGAGCAGGAAATGACAACTCATTCCAGTGTTCTTGCCTGGGAAATCCCATGGGCATAGGAGCCTGGCAGACTACAACCATGTCTCAAGAGTCACACACGAATGACTTAGTTCTAAACAAAAGCAACAATATATGTATTCATATATTCCTCTATTAGAATAATATTTTTTGTGGCTTGATACATTTTCAGCATCTTAAGGAAAGCATATGTGAACCAGACAAGAGCTATAGTGGGGAAAATAGATTCTTATATAACTGACTCCAACACCAGCCTGAGAGCAGTGCTGTCACAACATTTATTGGAAGTGCAGATAGGCACAGAAAAGGGAAATGTTTATCCCAATGGAGAGCAATAATTCAGAGGAGATGACATTTGAGTTGAGCTTTAGAAGATCTCTTAAATGTTGAAGATGAGAGTAAATTACTGACTGAAATAGGCTGTGCTACGGGCATGTGGGTCTGTGGATGGATGTGGTGGAAGAGCAAACAGGAGAGATAAGGTGGAGAGCACTAGGTCATGAAGGCTTGGGTGCTATTTTAAGAAATTAAGGTTTTATTCTGTGGCACTTATTTTAGCTAATGAGAGGCATAATCAGATGTGTCTGAGATTTGGTGTTGTGAAGAATGGGGTGATAAAGAGTGTTGGCAGAGAGACAAGTTAGAAGGCATTTAGAGACAAGCAGATGAACTAAGGCAGTGGCTTGGAGATAGAAAGGGAGGAATGGGACATTTTGGACACAGAAATCCATACAACTTGCTGAACAGTAAGGATGTTGAGGGAACATTTGATCACCAGGTGTAGAAATTTAAATGTTGTATTTTACTCCATTTCTGATACTCTCATTTATGACAGAGGGAAAATACACCTGTTAAGCTAGAATTTAGGTAGATTCAGCAAGGCTTGAATGTATCTTGTCCTTACTATACATAAAAGACTTTGGAAATGTGACTGTTTCATAATCCTCTTTAATTTTCAGTGGATGTCAGTGATTAGTCAGTTTCCCAGTCTTTGGCGATGTTTTCATTTGTGCATTTGGAAATGGTTGAATAATCATCATTTTGGCAAAAGAATAGTATTTTTGTTTCCAAATGAAACTGCCTTCCTATGCTGTGCTTTTGTGTTTCATTTTATACTTCTGTGTAGTGGAATAATAAAAAGAAAGAACTGAAAGTGGTATTGGGCATTGCAATATCAGGTACTGTATGCTTTCATTACAGGAAGTCATTGTGCCATCTTGAATTTCCCCCTTATTTCATTTAGTGGTTTATCTTGTAGCTTATAAAATAACACATGGTAAACACCTGTAAGAAACAATTAGAAATGTCAAAAGCAGCTTGCAAAATTGTTTGGTTTTTTTTTTCTGTGTAAATGTAGTGGCAGATCCAATCAAGTAAGACTTTTTTGCATTTTTGCTTAGTGAAACAATTAAGATTTGGCTCCTCTGATGTTTTTCATCACTTATTTACAGGCATGACTGACCATTCTTGTTTGAGGCTCCCTTTAATAAAACATCTGCAAAGAGCATATTATATTAGGACACAGTGATTTTATAAATGGGTAGAAGAAAATACCAAATTTGACAGAACTGACTACTGAATTAGTGTAGTGTATAACTTGCTTTCGTGCTTAAAAATTCTAAGTGTTAAATGTTTAAAATAATGTATTCAAAAGCAACTGAACAAAATTAAAAATACTTTATGGACATACAATACAATGAAAGTTTAAAAATCAGAAACATAAAGGCACTCTCACTGATTTTTTTTTTTTTTAAAGCAAGAAAGATTTTGTTAACTTGATTTCTAAGGTAAACTTTCTGTTTGAGTCACATTTTTATAAAATCAACTTCACTTTAAAATATTTGAAATTAACTTTTGAGTATGAAATATGAGATTATGAAGCAAGATCCAAAAGGTGCAAAAGAGTATAGAGTGAAAAGTAAGTTGTCACCCATCCCTGAACTACTCTACTCTCTCTCTTCCTTGTATATTATTCTAGAGATATTTTTCACCGTTTATTTTAAAATTCCTGAATCAAGACTTTACCTACCTACACCTGGTAGATAAATTTCTGTATAATATTGCTGCATAATTTTAGGCTCAAAACAATCTGAGGAAATAGCCAGCCCTATTCTTTTCCTTGGTGTGTTTTCTAGATTCATTATCTCTTAATTAAAGAGTGTGCTTTCCTAGCTTCCCCTCCCCTTCAGACAAAGCTGTGGAAAGTGGAAGGTGGTCATTGTAATCATCTTTCACTCATATTTTACCCTAGGCAATGACAGGTAACTTTTATGAAATGATACATGCAAGCAAAGCAAATTCCAGCTGAGAAGTGCTCCCATGGAAAACATCCTCAAGTAGGGAGGGGAAAAAATGGTCAGCCTTTCCCGTATATGCATCTGCCCTGTTAGGCCAGCTGGACTGGACTGCTTCTAAAGCTTGACTTTTAATTTTTTAGTAGTTGGCATTATTTTGTTGATTCTGCCTTTGGCTACCCACCAAGTCATAAGATTTTCCTCCCGAGCCTTGGGATTACGTGACTCAAAACTTTTCGATACTAGACTTGGTTTCTTTTCTTCTTTGGATGGTATTTAATAGAACATCATTCCTATGCAGATACTGAAAGTAATAGTCTCATATTTGTGTATATGTGGAGGGGTCCTTTAAAAAAGTTTTCCAGTGTATTTTTTCATTTTTGTACTGGTTATCTCTTATTGGTCATTGTTGCAAATTAGAATATTCAGCAGTGATCATGTAGGGAGGAGTGTTGGGCACAGGTCATGGTCAGGGAAGCAGAGTGTGTCCCCTGCATTGGGCCCTCCCCAGTGGTACTTGCTTAGCTGCTCATGTTTGAGTTACTTCTAAGAAAGGCCATAGTTGAAAAGTTCGTAAGCTGCCAGCACAGTAGAAACCCCAGCAGCGCTTCCTTTCTTCACGTAGACATACTTGTCATACCACTAGTAACCTCTTTGAAACACTCCAGCTGTGCCTTTAGGGGCAAAATCCTATCTCATATCCAGATTGGCAGCTCCCCTGTTTTAACACCCATGAGTTTCTTCTTCACTGATGCAAGTGATGCCATCTTGGAGTCCTGGGTATCTGCTGTCTTCCAGTACTTTTTATTGTGGTAAAATACACAATATAAAATTTACCATTTTTAAGTGTACAGTTCAGTGGTATTAAATACGTTCATAATGTTGGGTAACCATCACCAGCATCCATTTCCAGAACTCTTTTCATCATGTAACTCAGAAATCCGATATCCATTCAACAGTAACTTCCCATTCCCCTCCTATCTTCCTGGATCGAAAAAATTAAGATCAAAATTTTGGGTGATACAAAGATCAGTTATTCCTATTCCTAATCAAGGTTGTAATTTGAAATGACTATACAGGTCTATATTATGCAGCAAAGATTATGATTGACATTCAGGACCCTGAAAGATTGATACAAGGGTCACAGAACCTGTGGTCTTTGATACATATTTCAAAGTGAAGAATTATATAGCCTCATTATAATTAAAAGAGACCTCACCTCTCAGCTGTGCAAATTATATGTTAGTGGATGGAAGAGGGAGGTTGTTAATTATGGGAGAGGCAGAGATCAGCAAACTGGTGCTAGCCAACCTCTGCTCCCATGACCTAATAAAAAGGAAGTTTCCCAGTAATAGATACAGAGACTCCACAGGTTTGCACATTTCACTGGATGCTAAAACTCTGCCTTTGTTGAATCATTCAGACCTTCTATTATGAGTCAAAGTGCGAATTCTCTGTTTGCTTTAACATTTGGAGAAGCAGAGCTTGGTAGACTGAGGAGGAGGATGAAATCTAGACCCGTAGAATTTTGGAAACCTTTGCTTCATTTTTATGGATCAATGACCTTGTTTGATTAAGTGAAGTGACATCTTCAAAATGGCTGATCTAGACTCAAGACTGTTATCTCTGACTCTCAGGCCAGTGCTTTTTCTACTTTATTTCATTCTCAGCCATCTTAACCCATTCATGAAATTCTGGGGTGAGGGAGTTAACCAGAATTCCACTTAGCCTTAGAATGGGAGACCTTTGTCTCTTAGGGATTTGAAGCTGCTTTTCAAGAAAGAGTTGGTACCTGTCTTTGTTTTAATCTCTTAATGAATTGGGGAGTATTTTGTAAAGCTTTTTTCTGAAAATCTGGACTTTGTCATGAACTTTCTTGTTATCTTAACAAAAAGCTTTGCTGACCTTCTTTATATTGTTCCTGTTTAAGCATGCTCCCCACTGAAACAAGTCATGTACATGGTAAATGTTTCTGACATGTTTAGGAACATTATATTGAAAATTCAAATTGGATGTATTTAGCTGCCTTTTTTTTTTCTTTTGGAAAAGAACATATTTAAATGAGAAACAGTTCCATCCTCCAGTGAAAAGGTATAGATTATAGAACTTCTGGCCTCAATTTTCTATTGTTTTCAACTAAGTGGCACATAAGGCATAATGCCTTACATAACGCACAGTGAAGGAGGAAATTGGGCATATTAGAAATGTTGATGTTATAGTATAATTTTGTGATTAAACTCTTTATCAAATAAGGTTTTTAGTCATCATTTGTTGCATCGTACAAGGACTTTGAATGGCTTGTCAGATTGTTTTTCCAGTGTTTTGCTGCGACATTTGATTGCATGACAACAGTTTTAGTAGGCATTAAGATAACCAAATCTATGTGTGGAAATAGCTAGTGGGAAGCTGCTGTATAACACAGGGAGCCCAGCCTGGCATCTAGATGGGTTGGGAGGGAAGGGATGGATNGATTGTTTTTCCAGTGTTTTGCTGCGACATTTGATTGCATGACAACAGTTTTAGTAGGCATTAAGATAACCAAATCTATGTGTGGAAATAGCTAGTGGGAAGCTGCTGTATAACACAGGGAGCCCAGCCTGGCACCTAGATGGGTTGGGAGGGAAGGGATGGATAACACACTTATGGCTGATTTGTGTTTTATGGCCAAAACCAACACAACATTGTAAAGCAGTTATCCTCCAATTAAAATTTTAAAAAGATAACTGGCTTTTTTTTTTTTTCCCAAAATACTTCATATGGTCTTCTATAATACATCCTTCTGAGCAACTGAAAAAATTCATTCTTATGGTGGGGGGAATAAATAAAATAGAATTGCTTTTGATTTTACTGTGAATGTAAAAGATGTATTTTGATCTATTTTTAAATCAATTTTAAGGAATAAATACAAAGTCAAAGTACTGGGACATGAATCTGAGCAAACTCTGGGAGACAGTGAAGGCCAGAGGAGCCTGCAGTTCTCAGGGTCTCAAAGAGTCCAACACAACTTAGCAACTAAACAACAGCAACAAAATACTTACTGGAGAACTTTGAGTTCAGTGTTTTATTGATTTAAACCACTTGGGTGCTAGAGTGTTTCATGGTAACTGTAGGCCTAGGAGTTGCAGACACAGGTTCCATCCCTGGTCAGGGGACTAGTATCCTACATGCCACACAGCCAAAATACCCCCAAAACTTTATAGATCAATCATTATGAAAACCATGTCATATCTCTCGTAATTATGATTTTTTTTTAAAAGCTTCTATTGGTGCTTTCCCCTGAGATTTTGATCTATAGAAGATAAAATGCCTTTTAAATAGAAACTTCGGTTACCCGAAATTCCTTGGATCCTTAATGGGAAATAACCAAATGATTAAGCATACAAAATGGTGTCAGGGATGTATTGGAAGCAGTGACTTGTAGGTGGGTGTATTTTGACTCCTGTATCTTGTGTGACCTACTGCACTTAGAATGGTCATTCAGAGGGAAGACCCTAATATTTGCACAAGTCATAAGCAATAAAGACAAATGCGTTCACAGATGGATATGAAACCAGACGTTGGAATGATGGCTTTTTAGATTTTGGAGGAGTGTGGATGAGAAGGCTACATGTTTGGCTTCTTACTATAAGAATTGACAATTATTTACTGTTTATGATCAGAATAATTAATTATATAGGTTTCCCCAAAGTGTTTTGATAGCCTACTACTTTTTCTTTTAAGAGTTTAATATAAGAGTTTGGGCCTTCTGTTCAAGAATGGCTTTTGTACAAAGTTTGATTTAAAGCCTCATATGGAGGCCCTAGGCTAATGCTGTTTCCTTCCTCAAAATACAAGGGTAGTTTAAAATTTTCTACTATCCGTATTGAAAAAACTACAAAGAAACA
>SJYV01047450.1:0-15739 GCA_006410875.1 Neotragus pygmaeus | reverse complement strand
AATCCACCACAGGTGCACACAAGCAGTTTCTTTTGGATATTTTTCTTTTTTCTTTTTCTCCCCTCTGTTGCAGTAATCTATTTTATTAACACTATGAAATCTATTTAAACTTTTGAGATTTTTTTTTCTCAAACACACATTTATGGCTATTATAAACCTCTGCCTCTATATTGGCCTTTTGCAGGTCTGTAGAGTTTTCCTTTGTTTCCCCTCTCTTTTCTAATTTTAGTTTTTAAAATTTTAAAGCTTACTATTACTTTTACTACATTTATTCCTTTGTTTCCTTTCCTAGTTTTCTTTCCCCCTTGCAGTTAAATCTCTATTATATATAATTTTTCATCTACCTCTATTTAAATTTTCAATTCCATTCTTTCTTTTCTTTCTTTCCTTCCTTTTTCTCACAATATTTGTTAGTTTTGTTTTCCTTGCTTTATTCCCGAGTTGGCACCTTGCTTTAGTTTTGTTTTCCACTTTGTGCTTTTGTTAGTTTTGTTCTTAACTGGTGGATATCATTTTTGGTTTCCTTTGTTTGCTGGGTCAGTCTATTGTACTTTATTTTTGTTGGACAATTTTGATTATGCTTATGGGTGTACATGTGTATACTCCATTATTTTAATTATTGTTTGCCTGATTTTGTCTGCAATTTGTCTTGGCTTTGTCTTTGGTTTCTCATTTTGGGGCATTTGTTTTAATCCCATTTAATGCCATAACAAATCATCTGTGGAATCTCTTTCCTGGCCAGAGATCAAGCCCTGAGCCTTTGAAGTATGAGTACTGACTCCAAGACCCTAGACTATCAGAGAACTCCTAACCCCTGGGAGTATCCAAATAGTTGAATCTCCCACAAAGGAAACCACTAGTACACAAGACGCAGTATCACCCAACTGCCAGTAGCACCCTGTGCAGGATGCCTCATCCAAACAACAAAAAGACAAAAGTACAAACTCAGTCATCAGCAAACAGGCTTACCACCTCACTCAGCCTTGCCCATCAGAGGAAAAAAAAACACCTCAACTCCTCCCACTAGAGCACAAGCACAAATCTCACCCTCCACGAAGAATACACAAAGCACTAGACCAACATTACAAGGGCAGGAACCAAAATGAACAGGGGGCCCAGAAGAAGAAGAGAAAAAGAAAGGGTATAAGAAATTTTTTAAAGAGATTATAGTTGAAAATTTCCCCAATATGGAAAAGGAAATTGTCAATTAAGTTCAAGAGGCACAAAGAGTTCCATACAGGATAAACCCAAGGAGAAAAACATCAAGACACAGACTAATCAAACTAACAAAGATTAAAGGCAGCAAGGGAAAAGAAACAAGTAACATACAAGGAAAACCCCATATGTTTAATAGCTGATCTTTTAGCAGAAACTCTGTAGGCCAGAAGGGAATGGCAAGATACATTTAAAGTACTGAAAAGGAAAAATCTACAACCAAGATTACATCACACAGCAAGGATCTCATTCAAAATTGATGGAAAGATTAAAAGCTTTACAAACAAGCAAAAGTTAAGGGAATTCAGTACCGCCAAACCAGCTTTACAACAAATGTTAAAGTGAATTATACAGTCAGGAAATACAACAGAAGAAAAAGATCTACAAAAATAAACCCAAGTATTTAAGAAAAGGGAAATAAAAAAATATGTATATATACATATATATGTATGTATATACATATCAATAATTACTTTAAATGTAAATGGATTAATTGCTCCAACCAAAAGACACAGACTGGCTGAATGGNAAAATAAACCCAAGTAATTAAGAAAAGGGAAATAAAAAAAAATATATATATATACATATATATGTATGTATATACATATCAATAATTACTTTAAATGTAAATGGATTAATTGCTCCAACCAAAAGACACAGACTGGCTGAATGGATACAAAAATAAGACCCATATGTATGCTGTCTACAAGAAAACCACTTCAGATGTAAAGACACACATAGACTGAAAGTGAGAGGGTAGAAAAATATATTACATGCAAATGGAAAGCAAAAGAAAACTAGAGTATCAATCCTCACATCAGACAAAATAGACCTTAAAATAAAGAACATTACAAGAGATAAGGACAGACACTACATAATGATCAAGGGATCATTCCAAGAGGAAGACAGAACAATTATAAATATCTATGTACCCAACATGGGAGCACCTCAATACATAAGACAGACACTAACAGACATGAAAGGAGAGATTGTCAATAACACAATAATAGTAGGAGACTTTAAGACCCCACTCACGCCAATGGACAGATCATCAAAATGGAAAATTCATAAGGAAGCACAAGTCTTAAGTGATACATTAGATGAGATGGATCTCATTGATATCTTCAAGACATTCCATGAAATGCAGAAGAATATAGCTTCTTCTCAAGTGCACATGCAACATTCTCCAGAATAAGCCACAGGTTGGGTCACAAATCAAACCTAAGTAAATTTAAGAAAATCAAAAGCATATCAAGCATCTTTTCTGACCACAATGCTATGAGACTACATATCAATTACAAGAAAAAAACTGTGAAGAACACAAACACATGGAAGTTAAAGAATACATTTCTAAATAACCAACAGGTTACTGCAGAAATAAAAAAATTCCTAGAAACAAATGACAATGAAAACACAACAACTCAAAACCTATGGAATGCAGCAAAAGCAGTTCTAAGAGAACAGAAATATAAGAGGGTAGTTTATAGCAATACAATGCTACCTCAAGAAACAAGAAGAATATCAAATAGACAATGTAAATTTACACCTAAAACAAATGGAAAAAGAAGAACAAAAAACCACCTAAAATTAGCAGAAGGAAATAAATCATATACATCAGAGCAGAAATAAATAAAAAAGAAATGAAAGAAATAATAGTAAAGATAAATAAAACTAAAAGCTGGTTCTTTGTGAAGATAAACAAAATTGACAAGCCTTTAGCTAGACTTATAAAATTAAAACAAGGGGGGATTAAATCAACAAAATTAGAAATGAAAAAAATCCTCAACAAAATTCTAATAAAAGAATTCAACAACACATTAAAAAATTCATACACCATGATCAACTTGGGTTTATTCCAGGGATGCAAGGATTCTTCAATATATGCAAATCAATCAATGTGATACACCAGATTAACAAATTGAATGATAAAACCATATGATAATCTCAATATCTGAAGAAAAAGTCTTTGACAAAATTCAGCACTCATTGATGATCAAACTCTTCAAAAAATGGGCATAGAGAGAACCTAATACAACATTTAAAAAGCCATATATAATAAGAACAAAACAAACATTACTCTCAATGGTGAAAAACTGAAAGCATTCCCCCTAAGATTAGGAACAAGACAAAAGTGTCCACTCTCAAATCTATTATTCAACATGGTTTCGGAAGTACTAGCTATGGCAATTGGAGAAGGCAATGACAACCCACTCCAGTACTCTTGCCTGGAAGGTCCCATGGGCGGAGAAGCCTGGCAGGCTGCAGTCCATGGGGTCGCGAAGAATTGGACATGACTGAGGGACTTCACTTTCACTTTTCACTTTCATGCATTGGAGAAGGAAATGGCAACCCACTCTAGTGTTCTTGCCTGGAGAATCCCAGGGATGGGGGAGCCTGGTGGGCTGCCATCTATGGGGTCACACAGAGTCAGACATGACTGAAGCGACTTAGCAACAGCAGCAGCAGCTATGGCAATTAGAGAAGAAAAAGATATAAAAGGAACTCAGATGGGAGAAGAAGATATAAAGCTCTCAATGTCTGCGGATGACATGTTTCTATACATAGAAAATCCTAAAGATACTCTGAGAAGACTACTAGTACTAACAAGTGAATTTAGAATAGTCACAGGATGTAAAATCAATACACAGGAATCACTTGCATTCCTATATAATAACAATGAAAAATCAGAAAGAGAAATTAAGGAATCAACCCAATTCACCATTGCAATAAAAAGAATAAAATATCTAGGAATAAACCTAAGGAGACAGAAGAACTGTATACAGAAAATTATAAGACACTAATGAACTAAATCAAAGGTGACTTAAACAGATGGAGAAATATTCCGTGTTCCTGGGTAGGAAGAATCAATATTGTGAAAATGACTGTACTACCAAATGAAACCTACAGATTCAATGCAATCCCTTTCAAATTACCAACAGCATTTTTCACAGAATCAGAACAACAAATTTCACAATTGATATGGAAACAAAAAGACCCTGAATAGTCAAAGCAGTCTTGAGAAAGAAGAATGTAGCTGGAGGAATCAACCTTCTTGACTTCAGATTATACTACAAAGCTACAGTCCTCAAGAAAGTATGGAGCTGGCACATAAACAGAAATATAAACTAATGGAACAAAATACACAACCTAGAGATAAATCCACACACCTATGGGTACCTTATTTTTGACAAAGGAGGCAAAAACATATAATGGGGCAAAGAAATCCTCTTCAATAAGTGGTGCTGGGAAAACTGGACAGTTACATGTGAAAAAATGAAATTAGAACACTTCTTAACACCATACACAAAGATAAACTCCAAATGGATTAACAACCTAAATATAAGTCTGGAAACTATAAAGCTCATAGGGGAAAATATAGGCAGAACACTTAGTGACATCAATCAAAGCAATATCCTTTATGGCCTATCTCCGAGAGTAATGAAAATAAAAGCAAAAGTAAACAAGTGGGACATGATTAAACTTAAAAGCTTTTGCACAGCAATGGAAACTATAAGCAAGGTGAAAAGACAACCCTCAGAATGGGAGGAAATAATAGCAAAGGAAACAACTGACAAAAGATAATTTCCAAAATATATAAGCAGTTCATACAACTCAACCACAAAAACAATAAACCAAATCAAAAAGTAGGAAAAAGACCTAAACAGACATTTCTCCAAAGAAGACATACAGATGGCTAACAAACACATGAAAAGATGGTCAAAGCTAATATTATTCAGTTCAGTTCAGTCACTCAGTCGTGTCCAGCTCTTTGCAACCCCATGAACTGTAGCACGCCAGGCCTCCCTGTCCATCACCAACTCCCAGAGTTCACTCAAACTCATGTCCATTGAGTCAGTGATGCCATCCAGCCATCTCATCCTCTTTTTTCCCCTTCTCCTCCTTCCCCTGCAAATAAAAACTACTATGAAATATCACCTCACACCAGTTAGAATGTGTTATGTGTGTGTTAGTTGCTCAGTCGTGTCCGGCTCTTTGTGACCCTACAGACTGTAGCCCACCAGACTTCTCTGTCCATGAAGTTCTCCAGGCAAGAATACTCGAGTGGATTGCCGTTTCCTTCTCCAGAGGAACTTCCTAATCCAGGGATTGAACCCTGGTCTCCTACATTCCAGGCAGATTCTTTGCCTTTTGAGCTACAGGGAAGTCTGTACCAGTCAGAATGGCCATCATCAAAATGTCTACAAAGAATAAATGCTGCAGAGAGTGTGGATAAAAAGGAATGCTCTTGCACTGTTGTGGGAATGCAAATTGATACAGCCACTATGGAAGATGGTATGGAGATTCCATATAAAACTAGGAATAAAACCACTGTATGACCCAGCAATCCCACTCCTAGGCATATGCCCTGAGCAAAGCAAAATTGAAAAAGACACATGTACTCCATTGTTCATTGCAGCAATATTTACAATAGCTAGAACGTGAAAGCAACCCGATGTCCACTGACAGATGAATGGATAAAGAAGCTGTGGTATATGTATACAATGGAGTACTACTCAGCCATAAAAAGGAATGCATTTGAGTCTGTTCTAATGAGGTGGATGAACCTAGAGCCTATTATACAGAGTGAAGTAAGTCAGAAAGAGAAAGATAAATATCATATACTAATGCATATAAAAGGAATTTAGAAAAACGGTACTGAAGAATTTATTTGCAGGTCAGCAATGGAGAAACAGACATAGAGAAATTATTTATGGACATGGGGAGAGGAGAGGAGAGGGTGAACTGTGGAGTGAGTAACATGGAAACTTACAGTACCATATGTAAAATAGATAGTCAATGGGAATTTGCTATGTCTCATGGAACCCAAAGAGGGGCTCTCTATCAACCTAGAGGGGTGGGATGGGGAAAGATGGGAGGGAGTTTCAAGATGCAGGGGACATATGTATATCTATGGCTGATTCATGTTTAGGTTTCACTGAAAACAACAGAATTCTATAAAGCAGTTGTCCTTCAATTAAAAAATAATTTTTTTTTTTAAAGAAAAGTATTCATTGAGGTTTGGTAAGGATTCCAGAAGGTGGTGATGTTGGGCTAGTATTTTTTAAATTAATTAATTTTTTAATTGAAGGATAATTTTGCCCTATTGTATATTCTTGCCTCCTTTGTCAAAAATAAGGTATGTATAGGTACGTGGATTTATTTCTGGGCTTTCTATCTTGTTCCATTAATCCACATTTCTGTTTTTGTGCCAGTACCATACTGTCCTGAGGACTGTAGCTTTGTAGTATAATCTGAAATCAAGAAGGTTGATTTCTCCAGTTCCATTCTTCTTTCTCAAGACTGCTTTGGCTATTCGGGGTCTTTTCTGTTTCCATATGAACTGTGAAATTTGTTGTTCTAGTGCTGTGAAAATTCCCATTGGCAATTTAATAAGGATCACATTGACTCTGCAGATTGCATTTGGTAGCATAGTCATTTTCACAATATTGATTCTTCCTACCTTTATAAGCCCCTTCACATTTGTTGTAAAGCTGGTTTGGTGGTACTGAATTCTCTTAACTTTTGCTTGTCTGTAAAGCTTTTGATCTCTCCATCAGTTTTGAATGAGATCCTTGCTGGATAGAGTATCTTGGTTGTAGATTTTTCCCTTTTAGTACTTTAAATATATCCTGCCATTCCTTTCTGGCCTGCAGAGTTTCTGCTGAAAGATCAGCTCTTAAATGTATGGGGTTTCCCTTGTATGTTAATTGTTTCTTTTCCCTTGCTGCTTTTAATATTTTTTCTCTGTGTTTAATCTTTTTTAGTTTGATTAGTCTGTATGGAACTCTTTGTGCCTCTTGGACTTGATTGACCATTTCCTTCTCCATATTGGGGAAATTTTCAACTATAATCTCTTCAAAATTTTCTCATATCCTTTCTTTTTCTCTTCTTCTGGGACCCCTATAATTTGAATGTTGTTGCATTTAATATTGTCCCAGAGGCCTCTGAGATTATCTTCAGTTCTTTTCATTCTATTTACTTTATTCTGCTCTTCAGCAGTCATTTCCACCATTTTATCTTCCAGCTCACTGATTCATTCTTCTGCTTCAGATATTCTGCTATTGGTTCCTTCTAGAGTATTTTTAATTTCAGTAATTGTGTTATTTATCTCTGTATGTTTATTTTTTAATTTTTCTAGGTCTTTGTTAATTGATTCTTGCATTTTTTCCATTCTGTTTTCAAGATTTTTGGTCATCTTTACTATTATTTTTCTCAATTCTTTTTCAGGTAATTTTATTATTTTCTCTTCGTTTATTCTGACTTCAGTGTGTCTAGTTTGTTCCTTCATTTATGCAGTATTTCTCTGCTTTTCATTATTATTTTTTAACTTATTATGTTTTGAGATCTCCTTTTCCCAGGCTTCAAGGTTGTATTCTTTCTTCTTTTTGTTTTCTGCCCTTCTAAGTTTGGTGCAATGGTTTGTGTAAGCTTTGTATAGGGTGAAATTTGTGCTGAGCTTTTTGTTTGTTTTTCCTCTGATGGGGAAGGCTGAGTGAGCTGTTAATCCTGTCTGCTGATGACTGGATTTGTATTTTTGTTTTGTTTGATCTTTGAATGAGGCTTCCTGCACCTGGTGTAACTGGTGGTTGGCTGATGCCAAGTCTTGTGTTCAAGTGGTTTCTTATGTGGGAGTTCTCACTTTTTGAGACTCCCTAGAGTTGGGTGATGCCAGGTCTTGTATTCAAGTGGTTTCTTATGTGGGAGTTCTCACTATTTGAGACTCCCTAGGGTTACATGCTGGAGAAGGAAATGGCACCCCACTCCAGTACTCTTGCCTGGCAAATCCCATGGGCTTAGGAGCCTGGTAGACTGCAGCCCATGGGGTCGCTAGGAGTCAGACATGACTGAGCGACTTCACTTTCACCTTTCACTTTCATTCATTGGAGAGGGGAATGGCAACCCACTCCAGTGTTCTTGCCTGGAGAATCCCAGGGACAGGGGAGCCTGGTGGGCTGCCGTCTCTGGGGTCGCACAGAGTTGGACACGACAGCAGCAGGGTTATATGCACAGTACATCATGAGAAATGCTGGGCTGGAAGAAACACAAGCTAGAATCAAGATTGCTAGGAGAAATATCAATAACTTCAGATATGCAGATGACACCACCCTTATAGCAGAAAGTGAAGAGGAGCTAAAAAGCCTCTTGATGAAAGTGAAAGAGGAGAGTGTAAAAGTTGGCTTAAAGCTCAACATTCAGAAAATGAAGATCATGGCATCCAGTCCCATCACTTCATGGGAAAGAGATGGAGAAACAGTGGAAATAGTGTCAGCTCTGTTTTTTTGGGCTCCAAAATCACTGCAGATGGTGACTGCAGCCATGAAATTAAAAGACGCTTACTCCTTGGAAGAAAAGTTATGACCAACCTAGATAGCATATTCAAAAGCAGAGACATTACTTTGCCAACAAAGNCAGACTACGCTCCCTCTCTGCACTATTGCCACCTGCGCGGTGACTCCAGTGATGACATCTGCCTTGTTGGTCCAGGCACTCACCTGAGCTCCAGCGAGTTCCACCCAACCCCAGGAGCCCCATAGGAGAGCAGGTGATTGCCTGCGCCCGGTTTTCTTGGCAGCATCTGCACTCATGTGCTTTTTCTCCTCTTAGCCCTGGAGATGGCTGAAAGCCCCGCCCTTGTTTTCTGTCCGCCTTGAGGCTTACTGGTATCGCTTTGGACACTTCAATGACAAGAGTATAGAAAATCAGGTTCAACTCTTAGTCCTCCTCCATTTAAGGGTTTCGGCCCCTCCCCTCTGGGAGCCCCACACTTCAGTTTTCATCTCCTCCAGAGATGCGATGGCAGGAAAGTGTGCTGGCTGAAGACTCCACCTCAAGACAGATGCTGCTGCCTGGCCCCTCCCACTCCTCACTCCCCTCTCCCCTCTGTGAACTGGGAAGAGACCACAAAGACTCTCAGAACGGGGTCCGGGGCTGGGCTCCACTGGCTGCAGTGCTTTTACAGAGATGTTGGTTGGGTTGTTTTCTCCACTTTTCTTTCCTTTCTGTTCTCAGTGACATTGTTGTCAGCTATAAGCCACTCACTATAGCTCCCAAGCAGAAACCCAGGTATGGATATTCTACATTTTGAAAAATGTAAGAATATCTCTAATTGCCCTTTAAACAGGTCACCCAATTTATACAGTATATAGGCCTTAGCTAAAACTGTAAGAAGCTGATATTTAAATGGAAATTCAGGGTGATCCCAAGTTGGGGAATTGGTACGTTTCCAGCTATGCCTTTTGGGTCCATTTATAATGTTTAATCTACCATCATTCACAGGAAATACACTTCCAGCCCACATCAAAGGAACACAAATAAGCTTTTGATGGTTTAATAGGAGCTGGCAGGATAAAGGCAGGTGGCCTGACCATCCTTGTGATTTCAAATATGCTGCAAACTTTGTTAATTTCACTCACCTTCAAGTTTCCTTTGAAGCATGATTCTTGGCCTCGGCTGGGAAATATGACCTGAGGGCTCACCCACAGGGGAGCTGGGCAAGGCTTGGCCTTGAAGCCAAGCTGCAGCTACTGGGCAATTTCAGGATCAAGGTGGGCAAGGAAAGTGTTCCATTTTTCTCCCCCTCAGGGAGAGGAGGAAGGGTATGGGGGAAAGTCTAATCAGTTGAAACTAGAGACATCTGTTACTTATAAGTCTCGTATCCCTGGAGTTCAGCAAGTGGACAGAAGCCTGTTCTTGAGGTGGGCAGGTGATGGGCATGTACCAACCCTGCGCTCCACATAGTGATGTGGGTGAAGAGCCCACAGACACACCTGCTGGCTCTGCTTGCAAACCAGGGGCAGCCGCTGCATCACTGGGTTTACTCTCAACACAGAAATTCATGAGGGGGTGAGCAAGGCTAGAAAGAAACCTCTGGAGCTGGAGAAGGATTATCTGTGATGAAACAGAAATGACACCTTCTCTGAGGCAACATGCTCTTACCCAGCTTCATGCTTTCTTTCTGTTCTTTCTCCACTGACATGTTCTCCTGTCTTCCCTTCCTATGGCATCATCCTCCCAGCTTCTGGGGATTGTCTGGGATTTACACACAGCATAAGTACATCTCAGAACCCATATTCAGTCCCACCTGAGAAGAACTTGATTCTAAACAGGACCTGGCTCAGGTGTGACTGTCTGTACAGAAACACTCATTCAACTACAGACCACTCACCAGATAAAACCTTCTCAACTCTGGTTGCTAATTAGAAGCAAGTGAAAGTGTTAGTCACTCAGTCGTGTCTGACTCTTTGCAAACCAATGAACTGTAGCCTGCTAGGCTCCTCTGTCCATGGGATTCTCCAAGCAAGAATACTGGAGTGGCTTGCCATTTCCTCCTCCTCCTCCTTTGTCATTATCTTTATTTTATTGTCTGTTCCCCTCTTCATTTTTCTTTCTTTGACTCGGCAATACAATGCACTAAGTCTAAGCTACAGTTTGATGGGTTTTGACAAATGCATACAGCTGGACCATTGCCACACTACGGATGTAGAATATTTCTGTTACCTTAAAAAGTGCTCCTTCGCACTTTGCAGTTAATCCCTCCGTCAGCCCCCGGCCCCTGCCCACCAGGGATCTGCTCTTATCACTGTAGTTTGACTGTTGGGAGAACTTCAGATAAGTAGAATCAAACGCTATGTCATCTTTTATGGCTGCTTTCACTTAATCTAACATTTTTCAGATTCATCCATGATGCTGTGACCTTAGTAGTTCAGTTTCTTTGTATCACTGAGTCATATTCACTTTCGAGCTTCCCTGGTGGCTCGGTGGTAAAGAATCCGCCTGCCAATGAAGGAGATGAGAGTTCAATCCCTGGGTTGGGAAGATCCCCTGGAGGAGGAAATGGCAACCCAGTCCAGTATTCTTGCCTGGGAAGTCCAATGGACAGAGGAGCCTGGTGGGCTACAGTCCATGGGGTTGCAAACAGCCAGACAGGACTGGACTTAGCAACTCAACAACAACAAGCATTCACTTGTATGGTGGTACTGCAGGGTGTTAATTTACTCACCAGGATGGACAGCTAGGCTATCCCAGATACTGGCTAGTATAAGAAAAGTTCTCTGAACATTTGGATTCAGGACTTTCTGTGCATGTGTACTTTAATTTCTCTTAAATACATAACTAGAAGTAGAATGGCTGGGTCATGTGGGTGGTTGTTTATAAGAAACAGTCACAGCGTTCCCCAAGGTGGTTGTACCGTCACGTCATACTGGCAGTGTCTGAGGGTGCCTGGTCCTCCACAGTTCTGCCAACATTCTTCATCTGAGCTCCTCCGGTGGGTGTGCAGGGAGAGCTCATTGTGGTTTTCGTTTGCAGTCCCCTGATGATGAATGATGCCACATTTTTTCCCATATGCTCATTTGCCACCCACATATTGTCTTCATCGAACTGCATGGTTAAATCGTGCCCATTAAAGAAAGTGATTTGCCATCTTACTACTGAAGTGTAAGTATTTCCTACTAGGGGGTTTCCCAGGGGGCACTAGTGGTAAACAACAACAACAAAACACCTGCCGATGCAGGAGATCATAAGAGTCACAGGTTCCTTCTGGTTCAGGGAGATCCCCTGGAGGAGGGCATGGGAATCCACTCCAATATTCTTGCCTGGAGAATCCCGCGGACCGAGGAGCCTGACTCCTCTGGTTGCATAGAGTTGCAAAGAGTCAGACGCAACTGAGGCGACTTAGCACACATGGACACATTTTTTTATTAGGGGTCTTAATTTCAGAAGATAAAAAGAATATATAAATATATTTGCATATATATATATACATACACATATATAATTTTTAGTCTCTGGCTTGCATTTTGACTTTCTTCACAATGGCTTTTAAAAACCAGAAGTTTCCAATTTTGTTGAGGTCCAACTTATCAGATGTTTCTTTTAAAATGTGTGTTTGCTATGTGTGTGGCTAATTGAAGACCTTTGCATAAGCTGAGGAAATTCTTGTACAAGTAAGAAATCTTTGCATAAATAATGTTTTCTTTTTCTTTTAAAAGTTTTATAGTTGGAGCTCATCTATTTCAGCCTGTAATCTATTTTGAGTTAATTTTTTATATATACTGTGAAGTCAAGTTTAAGACTGTGTTCTTATTTTAAACCCATGGATCTCCAGTTCTTCCAGCATTGTTTGTAAAAAAAAAAAAATCATCGGTTTTATATTCCATTTTCCTCTTTTCCTATCTTCTTTTGTGTCAATAGAATATTTCTACAATTCAACTTTATCTTCTTAATTAGCTTATGTACTATACCTCCTTTTTAACTATGGTTTCTCTGGGGTCTATATTACTTATTGACTAATGTGCCATAGTCTATATTTAAATATTGTACCATTTCACATACTTATAATGAGATTATCATGGTGTACATCCATTACCACCTTGCCAGACTTTGTACAATTGTTGTCACTTATTTTCTTTTATAAATGTTTTACATCCTATGCTGCTGCTGCTAAGTCACTTCAGTTGCGTCCGACCCTGTGCAACCCCATAGATGGCAGCCCACCAGGCTCCCCCGTCCCTGGGATTTTCCAGGCAAGAACACTGGAGTGGGTTGCCATTTCCTTCTCCAATGCAGGAAAGTGAAAAGTGAAAGTGAAGACACTCAGTCTATCTGACTCTTAGCGACTGCAGCCTACCAGGCTCCTCTGTCCATGAGATTTTCCAGGCAAGAGTACTGGAGCAGGGTGCCATTGTCTTCTCCGTTTACACCCTGTATTATGTTGTTATTATTTTCAATTAAAGAATTATCTTTTAAAGACAGTAAGTGGCATAAGAAGTCCATTATCTTTGCTTACACATTTACTACCTGAGGAGTGATCTTTTGTGTAGATCAAAAGTTCCATCTAGCCTCATTTTACTTCTGCTTGAGGGTTTCTTTAACTTTTCTTGTAATGCTGGTATCTGTGCATCGCGTTTTCCTACTTTCCTCTTGAAAAAGTCTGTTTCACCTTCATTTTTGAACATTTTTTAATGGTATAGAATTTCTGAGATAAAAGGATCCCTTCTTCCCTTTTTAATGCTTTAGCAATGATGCTCATTTGTCTGTTGGATCACATAGTTTCTGATGGGAAGTCTGCTCTCATTCTTAGTTTTTGTTCTGTGTGTTTTCTTTGTGAATTTTACTCCTTACCTCTGGTTTATGAAATGATTCAGTGTGGCTTTCTTCACATTTCTTCTTCTTGGGGGTCATTCAGCTTCTGTGATCTCCATTTTACAGTTTTTACTAAATTTGGCAACATTCTGACCACTATTTCTTCAGGTTACAAATATACAAAGTTGTATATATATTTCTATGCCTGCTCCTCAGGACTCCATTTATACATAAGTTAGGCTGCTTCAAATTTCTGTAACTCCCTGGCATTTGATTTATTTTTCCACCTTTTTTTTACTCCTTTTTAAACTCTTGGTTTTAATTTTGGAGGGGGTGGTCCTAAGATGGCAAAAGAATAGAATGGGGAGACCACTTTCTCCCCCACAAATTCATCAAAAGAACATTTGAACGCTGAGTAAATTCCACAAAACAACTGAATGCCGGCAGAGGTCATCAGGCACCCAGAAAAGCAGCCCATTGTTTTTGAAAGGAGATAGGAAAAAATATAAAAGATAAAAAGAAAGACAAAAGAGGTAGGGATGGAGCTCTGTCCCAGGAAGGGAGTCTTAAAAAAGAGAGGTTTTCAAACACCAGGAAACACTCTCACTCCTGAGTCTGTGGCGAGCCTTGGAACCACAGAGGACAACATAACTGGGAGGAAAAATAAATAAATAAACCCCACAGATTACGTGCCCAATGGTAACTCCCCCAGCAGAGAAGCTGTGCAGATGCCTGCACCCACCACTAGCAAGTAGGGGCTGGGCAGGGAGGCATGTGCTGCATTGCTTAAAGACTGGGCCTGAATGCCCCGAGGGCAATCTGAGGGAACTAACTTGGGCTAGCAAACCAGACTGTGGGATAGTTACCACGTGAAAAGCCCTAACCTAAGACACCACCAGGCCCACTCACAGAACAAGGGACTGACTAGAGTTACACGAAAAGCCCTAATCTAAGACACTGTCAGGCCTGCTCACAGAACAAAGGTCTGAGCAGAGCTAGCTGGCTGCAGGGTGGCCCATCTCCGTCTGGTGACAGGCAGGCAAGGGCAGCCAGAGCTGGAAGGGGGCAATTGTGGCCCGAGAGAGGCATTATCTACCAAACTGCAAGCAGGCTTCGTTGCTAACCAAGACTTCTTGGAATTCTGGATGGTCAACATCTGCCTGAGAAGGTGCGCCAGTCGTACACCCAGAAAACTGAGCGGCAGGGACAGGGGAGGTGATAAGTCACAGTGACTGTGCTCGCCAAACACCAGGTCACCTGAGCTGCTCAGACCTGGGAAGGGCACAAAACGCAGGCCCAACCAAGCCTTTGCCTCTGAGGACTACCTGAGTACCCGAACCTGAGCAGCTTAGACCTGGGAAGTGCATACAACCCAGGGCCAGCCTCAGACAGTTCCCAGCAGAGCCACCTGGAGCCTAAGCAGTGTAGACAGGGAAAGCACACCTGCCGTGAGCAGGGACAAACCCAGTGTGGCTGAGACACTGAGAGCACACGCCAGTGTTATTTGTTTGCAGCGTCCCTCCCTCCCCAGAGCACGACTGAGCAAGTGAGCCTAAAAAAGTGTCCACCACCGCCCCCTTGTGTCAGGGCAGAAGTTAGACACTGAAGAGACCAGCAAACAGAAGAAGCTAAACCAGAGGGAACCTCCTTGGAAGTGACAGGTGCAATAGATTAAAACTTTGTAGTTAGTACTGGCTACATGGGAAGGGGCCTATAGATCTTGAGAAATATAAGCTGGATCAAGGAACTATCCAAAAATGAACAAACCCCACACTGCCCACATCAGAGAAAGTCCTAGATATATTTTTACTATTTTTACTATCGTTCTTTAATTTATTTTATTTTTTAAAAAAATTTAAGTCCTCTATTACTCCTTTAATTTTCATTTTTATAACCTATTATTACTTTGCAAAAAAAAGAGAGAGATCCTATTTTTCAAAGCAAACTTCATATATATATATGTATTTTTAAATAATTTTTGTGACTTTTTTTCTTTAATATTGTATTTTTGAAAATCCAACCCCTATTCTAGACATTTAACCTTTGCTTTTTGGTATTTGTTATCAATTTTGTATCTTTAAGAACCTAATCTTCAGTACCCATTTTTACCTGGGAGTGAGATTACTGACTTGACTGCTCTCTCCCCCTTTGGACTCTCCTTTTTATCCACCAGGTCGCCTCTGTCTCCTCCCTCCCCCTCCTCTTCTCTACCCAACTCTGTGAATCTCTTTGTGTGTTCCGGACGGTGGAGAACACTTAGGAAACTGATTACTGGCTGGATCTGGCTCTCTCATTTTGATTCCCCCCTTTAATCCTCCTGGCCACCTCTGTCTCCTTCCTCTCTCTTCTCTTCTCTGTGTAACTCCATGAACATCTCCGAGCGGTCCAGACTGTGGAGCACATATAAGGAAATGATTACTGGCTAGCTTGCTCTCTCCTT
>SJYV01047448.1:0-11879 GCA_006410875.1 Neotragus pygmaeus | reverse complement strand
GTATGTGGAGGAGTCAGAAGAAGCATACTCTACTGATGGGAGTCTCAAGTTTGATTACTCATCGATCAATGGGAACCCATCACTAGTAGTAGGTAAAGAAAGTCTCTGGCATACTTCAGCCCTGAGGTGTGCTGGTGCACCCTTCACAATCTTTATTCTTTGGCACTTGGAGAATGGACACAACATAGAGTAGGAAGGGATGCACTAGTTGGTGCATCACATGGGTGAAATAGTGACTATAAGTACTGTGGAGTCAGGTGACTATGGCAAAGTGCTCTGTTATACTGGAAAGAGAAGAAGAGAGGCTTAGATTTCATAATAACAACTTTTCAAGCAAAGTATGAGCCAGAGAGCCTTCTAGAAAGATTTTTAAATGCCAATAATTCAACTGTAGCTGAAGAGCAGTAGAGCTGAAGATCAGGCCTAAGTCTGAGTTGTGAGAGAGGCAGAAGTTTAAAGAAGGCTGCATTTTTTACTAAACCAAGTATTTCATAACAGACTCAGAGCCCTGCTAGGCAAGAAGTGGGAGTCTTGAGGCTTTGCATGGACATATCTGGGATTAAATCACCTTGAGCACCTGAACTCCCAGATTCCCCTGAATCCTGTATGATAACAGAAGGAGCCACATTTCTTTGTTTGGAACAGGAGCAACCTTTTAACTAAAGACCATGCAGAGTTCCTAAATATAGCATGTGCTCCACAGATAACCTGTAAGACAATGGGCTTGTTTTCCTTAGGATCTGCTCCCACCTCCATTCGTGGCCCCCTGGATCCACAATTTGGGTCTTTTTTTCAGCAAAATCTGACTGGCAGTGTTCTAGGCCTGCTAAGAGAGGACAGATATTATATATCAAAGAGCTGTAGAGTTTGGGTAACATGTGCAAGCAGAAAACAAGAAAATGCCTGGAAGTGAACCCTGAGGCTGTAGCATCAAGAGAAGTAGAATATCAAAACAGATATGGGAGAGTTTGTCAGTGTCGGGACACTCTCCTGTGACACAGAGATTAACATGGCTGAGATGGACCAAATACACTTCTGGGTATGGCTTTTAGAAGCTTACAGAACAAAAAGGCTCAAATTAAATAAAGATGAGGTGCCAGGACTGCCAATTCAGACTCTGGAAGAAGAGATAAAAACTCAGAGCAGTTGGTATTCTAGAATGGTTCTACTATTTAAATATTAACAAAGCAGTAACTGACTGCATTTCTTGGAAGAGTCTGGAACACACCCCATATACCATGGCAGTAAGAAAACCAGACTGCAAAGAACCAGTAGCATTGCTGGGAAGCTCACCAGTGGCTGCTCTCTGCAGGCTGGGTGGGACTGATGGTAAGAGATACTGTTCAAGAACAAGGCTCCTGAGTAGCAGCAAGATGCTAGTATCCTCAAACAGCAGTGGACATAATTACTGTAATAAGCAACAAGGTCAGAACACAATTTGAAAAGATCAGTCTGCAGGAATGTATTGTCATGGGTAGTAAAACATACTTTTCCTAGAAATTTGTGAAAGGGGCAGTCAATAAGGATATTTCTTAACATATACAATAAAAATAAATCAAGTATAGATGAAAAGGCTGTGGGCTCAGCTATACAGATGGAAAATCATGATCTTTCGCACAGTTTTCAAACCTGAGCCAGTCCTCAAACTCAGAGCCCGTTAACTAAAGGAGTGACCAAGTCTCCATCAAGAAGGACTGTGAAACACCATGCTGATGACACACTATGGTAATTTCCCCAGTCCTTTTCTTCCAGGGGACCTAGAGCCATGTACTTGGGTAATANTGTGTTATCTGTGTTAAAACTCCAGAGTCTGCATTGTGCTTTCAGACTTGTTAATTCATTCAAAAAACATTCATTAGGGCCTCCCTGGTGGCTCAGTGATGAAGAACCCACCTACCAGAGCAGGGGACACAGGTTTGATCCCTAGTCTGGAAAGATTCCACTTGCTGCGAAGCAACTGAGCTGTCGCGCCGCGACTACTGAACCTGTGCTCTGGAGCCTGGGAGCCGAGCTACTGAGTTTGTGCACCCTAGAGCCTGTGCTCCACAGCGACAGAAGCTTCTGCAGTGAGAAGCCTGAGCGACGACGCAGCTGGAGAGTAGCCCCTGCTGTCTGCAACTAGAGAAAAGCCCACACAGCAGTGAAGACCCAGCATAGCCAAAAATTAATAAATAATACAATTGAAAAAAAAAATTCATTAAACACCCCAGTGCGGCAGGTGGTGGAGCTTATGAGAAGACATGTGATGAAGTAGGTGGAAAATCATACCACAAGGTAAAAAGGGCATGGTGATGTCATGAACAGAGTGTTTGGCACAAACAATGAGATGCCTCCCCTGTCCCTCTAGGACCCAAGCTGGTCCTGTGCTCATGGCCATCCGCCTGAAGCACATGCAGGTCTGTGGAGGACACTGAGGCCCAATGAGGGTAAGTGACTTGCCCAAGATCACCCCACCCATATCTTCTGACCCCAAATCCAGGGCTGCCTCTGTTACCCCACAATTGTAGACATGAAGTCATGAGTCACTTCCCTGTAGGGTTGCTTTAGTGAATCACTTTTGCTTTGCTAAGCCTCTTTTGTTTCCACTTAATAAAAGTAGTTTCTTGCTTACTTTCTGTATAAAGCTAAGTGGTCTCATGGGCTTGTATTATCCTTTAAGAAAAGGAGATTTGAAGATTTTCACGCTTGGTGCTGCACTGGGATGGACAATCATTTCCATGGACTTTAGCCTTTGGAAAAAGCCATGGGCTTTATTTAGACCATAGATGTCTGCCAGTGTTTGTGAGCTGTCAGGATGAGCCTGACCCGTATGGGTCCTTCCTCAGACTCCCAGATGTCATATTGACTGTGCTTCCCTTTTTGCCTTTTGGAAATAAGCTGCTTCCCCTAAAAACAGAAAGCTGGGTCACATTAAGCAAGGCAGGGATGGGGGCTGGTTAGACCCTTTATCCTCTTCGGGACTCTTGAGAGCAGGTAAACACCCTCAAACTGAACCTTAGTTTTGCTGTGTGACTCTGGCCCAGCCGTTTAACCTCCCTGAGTACCCCAAGTTTGTCTTACATATAAATCAGTGGTATATCTCACAAAAGGATGCCAGGATTTACAAAGCAGTTTGTAAACTATGATCTCCTTTATGAAGGGAGGGTGCATTCAGGCCTTTCTGGGGTATGTGGGTGAGGTGGCGGGGATATTGGAAAGAGATTGGACTTTGGAGTTAGAAAATCCAATTGCAAACCCTCAGAGGGCCTCTTCAGAGCTCAGTGACCTTGGGCCATTCTCCAATCGCAAAGCCAGGTTAGCTCATTTCACTGCAGGGTTGTTAGGAGAGGCAAGGAGGCTGAGGCATTGCCCAACCAGGCCGTCTGGGACCGATGGACATTGGCCATTGTCACGAGCAAAACTGGTTTCCCCTTCAGGAGCTGCAGTTCTTCAAGAGGACAGAGGCCTTGTGAGCTTCAGGCCGTAAGATCCTTCCCAGACAAGGCAGGGAAGCTGGCAGTCCCTCCCTGCCTTGGCCTCCTCATGGGCTCTGTTCACAGACTTTGGTCCCCTGGCCAGGTGTCTTGTGCTTTCAAATGCCTCCTACACGGGCCGGAGCCCTTCCTGCTGGACTGGCACCCACTGCTCCGTCTAGTCTGGGTGGGGGGCAGCCCTCCAGCTTCACCTTCTTCGGGAAATGCGGGGGCTACTGGCTGGCATTGGCTGCCACACTGGGCCCCTCTTTTCGTATATCACACAGCTCCTCCAACCAGGTCTGGTTCTCTTGTTTGGGGTCCCTTCCACCAAGCTGGCTCAGCCTAGGGGAATAACCGGGAAAGCAGTCTGGTTCCTGACCCACTCAGAGGTCCCCTGTGGGGAGGCCGGCCAGGCTGCTCTTTGAGCTGAGGTGGGAGGGACTGGGGGCAGGAGGAGAAGGGGGCGACCGAGGATGCGATGGCTGGATGGCATCCCGGACTCAATGGACACGAGTCTGAGTGAACCCCGGGAGTTGGTGACGGACAGGGAGGCCTGGCCTGCTGCGATTCACGGGGTCACAAAGAGTCGGACACGACTGAGCGACTGAACTGAACTGAACTGCTCAGCTGGAGGCGAACTCTGTCTTGCCCGCAGGGCTCCCCAGCCCACGAGGACACTTTCAACTGTTGGAAATCAGCCGGCTGCCTCCAGGTGGCCAGCGAGGGTGTGGTCACTCCACAAATAAGGAAAACCGGGATAAGAGGCAGTGTTTGCCCCTGGGAAACAAGTTTGTGATAGTTTTGCGATAATCCTGATTAGGCTGCTCCCAACCCATTGTTTCATCCATGGCAGCTCGCCTCCATTTTTTCTAGAAATCAAAGACTGTGACTGTTTGCCTTTGCTTTGAAGTGTTAACGTCTGTTTGCTTATTTGATTCCGGCAGATTGAGAACCATATAACTCTGTAAAAGATTTCATGTAAAATCTTCTTCCTTTAAACTACAGTTCCATAGGAAACAAAGGTCTATGGAATAAAAAAGCATATATGCATTGAATATTGACTAAATGGAAAATATGTGTTCAGATTAGAAAGCAAGATATATAAGCTATGTCAGTAATTATCGACTATAAGCCACCTGTTAACATGACCCAAGGTGGTAAACGCTGGATCAGTACTGTGTTTCTGGAAACTCCAATATCAAGTCTTCTAGGAGAAGGGCATTTTCCATATGGTGTGCTTTTCTTAAAAATAGTTATCCTATAGCCTGAATGGGAGGGGTGCCTGGGGGAAAATGGTTACATGTGTATGTATGGCTGAGGCCCTTCCTATTCACCTGAAATTACCACAACATTGCTTGTTAATCGGCTATACCAGTGATTGAACCTGGGTCTCCTGCATTGCTGGCAGACTCTTTACCATCTGAGCCACCAGGGAAGACCAATACAACATAAAAAGTTAAATTTAAAAAAAAAGAAAAAAAATGAACTTTCATAGGAAAAAATTTTTCTAATTAGTTAACCTGTAAAAATTGCATGAACATAAATAATGTTTTTCTCGCCTGTATTAAAAAAATAATATTTGGAGATCTGTAAGCATTTCACATTGGAGAAGANAGTTAAATTTAAAAAAAAAGAAAAAAAATGAACTTTCATAGGAAAAAATTTTTCTAATTAGTTAACCTGTAAAAATTGCATGAACATAAATAATGTTTTTCTCGCCTGTATTAAAAAAATAATATTTGGAGATCTGTAAGCATTTCACATCGGAGAAGACAATGGCACCCCACTCCAGTACTCTTGCCTGGAAAATCCCATGGGCGGAGGAGCCTGATAGGCTGCAGTCCATGGGATCGCTAAGAGTCGGATATGACTGAGCGACTTGACTTTCACACACTGGAGAAGGAAATGCAACCCACTCCAGTGTTCTTGCCTGGAGAATCCCAGGGATGGGGGAGCCTGGTGGGCTGCCGTCTATGGGGTCACACAGAGTCGGACACGACTGAAGTGACTTAGCAGCAGCAGCAGCAGCAGCAAGCATTTCACACATCACAGAGAATATCGCTGAGAAAAGCTGCCTAGATGAGTTCAAACAGGGAATTCCTGGGTGGTCCACTGGCTAAGACTCTGCATTCCCAATGCAGTGGGCCTGGGTTCGATCCCTGCTCAGGGAACTAGATCCTATATGCTGCGACTAAGTGCTCAAATGCCGCAACTAAAAAGATTCCACGTGCTGAAAGGAAGGTAGAAGATCCCATGTGGGGCAGGGACCTTAATTAAACCCAGCACAGCCAAATAAATAAATACTTAAAAATAAATAAAGGAGAGCACAAACAAAGACAGATTCTATGGTTCCCAGGTACCAGGGCATAGATCCAATCCAGTGCATGTCAGCAGGATAAAGTTGGAAATGTCCAGCCTCTGCCCAGCCCTAGCAGACTTGATTTCTGAGGTTCTACAATCCTGTTGAGGATGTCCTCTTCCACTAAGGAGCATTAAAAAGGCCAACAAGCAATACATTCAAACAGCTTCCCATACCTCGGGTCTCTTTCTACAATTTAAAGATGCAACTCAACTTTTTCTCTTTCCTCACCTTTTCATCTGAGCAGCATCAGAAGCCACACCTTCCTTCATCCAGTCGAGAGCTGGACCAGACCCTCAAGACCATCAGTCTATCTTGTACCCCAACACCATGGCCAACCACTGATTGAACACCTCAGTGGTAAGGAACCCACTGTTTGGGGCAATTGTTTTATTTTCCATCACTCAGCTAATTGGTCTTTATAGTGAGCTGAAATGGCCTCCCAGAGATTGTACCATTGGTTTCCGTTCCTTCCTGGTAAGTAACACAGTACTCACCTTCTTTCACACATTCCTGTTCAGTCGCTCAGTCATGTCTGACTCTTTGTGACCCCATGGGCTGCAACACACCAGGCTTCCCTGTCCTCCACCATCTCCCAGAGCCTGCTCACACTCATGTTCATTGAGTCAGTGTTGCCATCCAACCATCTCATCCTCTGTCGCCCCCTTCTCCTCCTGCCTTCAATCTTTCCCAGCCTCAGGCTCTTTTCCAGTGAGTTGGCTCTTTGCATCAGGTGGCCAAATTATTGGAACTTGAGCATCAACATCAGTCCTTCCAATGAGTATTCAGGATTGATTTCCTTTGGGATTGACTGGGTTGATTTCCTTTAGGATTGACTGGTTGGATCTCCTTGCAGTCCAAGGGACTCTCAAGGGTCTTCTCCAACACCACAGTTCAAAAGCATCAGTTCTTTGGCACTTAGTCTTCTTTATGGTTCACCTCTCACATCCATGCATGACATAGCTTTGACTAGACTGACCTTTGTTGGCAAAGAAATGTCTCTGCATTTTAACATGCTGTCTAGGTTTGTCATAGTTTTTCTTCCAAGGAAAAAGTGTCTTTTCATTTCATGGCTGCAGTCACCATCTGAAGTGATTTTGGAGCCTAAGAAAATAAAGTCTGTCACTGTTTCCATTGTTTCCCCATCTATTTGCCATGAAGTGATGGGACCGGATGCCGTGATCTTAGTGTTTTGAATGTTGAGCTTTAGGCCAGCTTTTTCACTCTCCTCTTTCACCTTCATCAAGAGGCTCTTTAGTTCCTTTCACATGATTGCCTTTCAAATTTATGAGAACAAATCTCCAGACAAAACATCCCAGTTTCTTCAACTTTGGGAACACAGTGGCTCTTAATCATTTGGAAATTTCGGGCCCTGCTCCAGAATGTCAGGAAAACTGGACCATCCTCCTAGACAACCGTGCACATGCAAGTCTACATACACGGCTCCCCCTTCTGAGCCCATCAGTGGATCCCTTAAGATGTGTGGATGTGAGATAGGAAGCTTGCATTGGCCCTCAAAAGCCAGATGCCACTGAAGGTGGAAGGCAGCTCACAGGTAAAGACTCTGAGGCTCCGGATGGACCTAGCTTGCTGGGCCAGGTGCCAGGCCTCAGCTGCAGTCTGCATGGCAGTTGAGGATAGCACAGGTTATCCAAGGAAGGTTAGCAGCTGCTTGGTGTTTTCCCTGAGGACGGAGATAGATGAGCACAGCAGCCTGGTCTCTCCCTTGCATCGCCTGAGCCTGCCTCAGGAAGGAAGAGGGGCTTGCTCTGCTTGCTGAATTGTGGCAGAATAAGTTGGGCTCTGGGCTTCCCAGGTGACACTAGTTGTAAAGAACCTTCCTGTCCAGTGCAAGAGATGCAAGTAGACTTGATTTGATCCCTGGATCAGGAAGATCCCCTGGAGTAGGAAATGACAAACCACTCCAGTATTCTTGCCCAAAGAATCCCATGGACAGAGAAGCATGGCGGGCTATCGTCCATGGAGTCTCAAAGAATTGGACATGACTGAAGCAGCTTAGCACACACTCACACATGTCCACTTTATAACTGTGTTTTCAAGTACATGATTAACCTCTGTGGCTTGGGTTCTTTCTCTCGGAGTTCTTTAAAAAAAATTTTTTTTAATATATGTATTTTATTGAAGTATAGTTGAGTTATGTTTTAGGTGCACAGCAAGGTAATTTAGTCATATATATACATATATATTATCTTTCAGATTATTTTCCATTATAGGTTATTACAAGGCATCAGCTATAGTTCCCTGTACTACACAGTAAACCTTTGCTGCTTATTGTATATCTGTAATTTAAAAAGGAGAAATCTACCATTTTATTTATACTAACTAAGTCAAGCAACTGGAATCAAAATGTCATAAACTTTTTAGTTAGGCAAAAATTCCTAAGTTTTCTAAAACATATATATTATACATACTATCTATATATATATATATATATGCATGCAAAAGCTTTTCTACTGTACTTGATAAAAAGCCTTGAGAAAGAACATTAAAAAAATTCAGTGAGATGGGGAAATTGGAAGTTCTTTATCCTGATCATCAAATAATATGTGAACATCTTTTATAAACTAAAGACTTACTTTAAAATGCTATTATTTTTTAACATTTATTTTTTACTTTTGGCTGGGCTGAGTCTTTGTTGCTGCATGAGGGAGAGTAGGGGCTACTCTTTAGTTGCAGTGTGTGGGCTTCTCAGTGAAGTGGCTTCTCTCGTTGCAGAGCATGGGTTCTAGAGTGCATTGGCTTCAGAAGTTGTTGCTCACGGGCTCAGTAGCTGAGGCACGTAGGCTTAGCTGCCTCTTCCCAGACCAGGGATTGAACTGGTGTCCCTTGCACTACAAGTTTCTTAACCACTGGACAACCAGGGAAACCCTTAAAAGGCTGACTGTTATCGATCTTCCCAGTGGCAGAAGGAACCTTGTCCTGGAAAGATGAGGTCCCAGGGACTTCAGAAATTTCTTTTAGGTGGTGCTGGCCCTATTCTCTCCCTTGAAGAGAAGGAGGGTCTCCTCTTCCTAGCCTCAGGTTGAGAATCACTGGTCTGAGGGATTTGCGTACTCTGGGTGTACTGATGGGAAAGGACAGTCCAGGCAAGTGTGGGCCAGTTTGGCTTCTTTCCAGGAAGGGCTTGCCTTGCTCTGGTGCTTAATTGCCCTTTACCCCTACTAATGGACTCGCTGGAGAGTGACGGATGGCTTCACTGGAAGAGGGTGCTGGGAGCTGGCAAGAGCCAGATGGGTCAGGTCTGTCTGTCAGGCAGGTTCTGTGCTGTCCAAGGCTGTTTCCCATTGGGACACCCTCTCATCCCCCAGCGGCATCTCCCCCGGCCCGAATTTCCAGGTGCTGGGAGCAGGGAAGCTCACCGAGCAGCCTGAATTTAGAAGCAGAAGCTAACGTGCCCAGGAAATCACAGCCCTGAGAACTAATTGGCAGCTGCAGACTGGAACCCAGTACTTCTTATCCTAAGTCCCCAAACCCTCACCTGGCATCAGTGCCTTGTATCTCCTCCAGACGCATCCTAGCTTCACACTGCAGCCTTCCTATCTCATCCTAAGAAAAAAGGTTCGCTGTCTACCTGTGTCCACTTAATCTTCATCATGTTACTTAAATATGCACCTGTGTGAAGACTAGATATTAACCACTAAACTATACAACCCTAAAACTAAAGTAAGGGTACAGGTTGAATAGCACCAAAAGAATACAACCAATAAAGTGTCAAATGGAATGGAATGGAGGATGTGGTTTTGCCAAAACTCGATTGCTCTGGTGGGCCAATTGATGGTCATGCTTCAGGTTCTTTGGCACCTGGCTTGCCCTAAACTGCATGCCAGACCCTCACCTCAGTGTAGTGTATCCCAGGGCCTTCACCCAGAACAAACACACTATGTCCATACTGCCTCTGCCTCCATTCTTTATCCCTTTGTTTATGCCAGGTAAAGTGCTGCTGCATATTGCTAAACGTCAAGGATAGCCTCTAAGTGTGGTCCTCAGTGCTAAGTGTCTTTGGAGGATTCAGAATACGCTTGCACTTTAAATGAAAAAAAAAANGCCATTAGAGTGGTATCATCTGCATATCTGAGGTTGTTGATATTTCTTCTGGCAATCTTGATTCCAGCTTCTGATTCATCCAGTCTGGCTTTTTGCATGATGGACTCTGCATATGTTAAATAAGCAGGGTGACAATACATCAATAAGCAGGGTGACAAGGAGCCTTGATGTACTCCTTTCCCAATTTGGAACCAGTTCATTGTTCCATGTCTGGTTTTAACTGTTGCTTCTTGACCTGAATACAGATTTTTCAGGAGGCAGGTAAGGTGGTCTTATATTCCCATCTCTAAGAATTTTCCACAATTTATTGTGATCCACAAAGTCAAAGGGTTTAGCATAGTCAGTGAAGCAGCAGCAGATGTTTTTCCTGTAATTCCTTTGCTTTTTCTGTGATCCAGCAGATGTCGCTAATTTAATATCTGATTCCTCTGCCTTTTTTAAACCCAGCTTGTACATCTGGAAGTTCTCTGAGAATAGAGAAGGAGTAATTTCGAAGACTGATGTCCAGACACACAGTCCAACATTTGAGGAAAATTAATTGTGTATTAAAACAGAGTTAATAGCCAAAGATACTCCATTTCATATAAGTCATCTGGTTTGGGTTTCACCGTAGTATTCTATTTTAATACTTAGGACATTGTTGTTGTTGTTCAGTTGCTAAGCCGTGTCTCAATTTGCAACCCACGGACTGTAACACACCAGGTTCCTCTGTCCTCCACTATCTCCCGGAGTTTGCTCAAATTCATATACATTGAGTCAGTGATGTTGTCTAACCACCTCATCCTCTGCTACCCTCTTCTGCTTTCGCCTTCAGTATTTCCTAGCATCAGGATATTTTCCAATGAATCGGCTCCTCATATCAGGTGGCTTCAGCTTCAGCCACAGTTTTTCCAGTGAATATTCAAGGTTGATTTCCTTTAGGATCTTCTGATTTGATCTCCTTACAGTCAAAAATACTCAGACCATTATTCTAATAGTTGAAAAGTAAGGATATAGAATAAGATGTTTTATAGTAATTCTTCTTCTAATGGATACATGAAGAATATGTGGTTTGTATATAAACATGTCAAAAGAAAGATAAACTAATTAGCAGAACTAATCACTGATGACTCAGGATATATGGTGGTAATTGTGTTTGGGATTCTGGTGGCTATTTATTGATACTGTAACTGTTGGCTCAAAAAGATATCAAAAGTTTCCATGAACAAATATGATAGAGATAGCTATTCATTAATATTCAGCTGTTAACTCACTGATCAATAGTTATTTCTAATAACTCAACAAAACTTACTCATTATTGCCTTCATTTCAAAAGAATAACATGTTCCACATAAAACCTTACACATAAGAAAGAATATTGTGTAGTTTAGCCACTGAATTTATTTTTTAACCAGAGTCTTTAATAATTTCAATTCCACTTTTTAAAATAAATAGCAGATATAAAGCATCCAAATATGTCTTAAGTTTTAAAATCCAAAATAGTTTACATATAACTTTCTGTATTTCATTGGATGTGTTTAATAAAAAATAACATGGTAAACAAATAAGAGTCTTTCACTTATTATCCAGTGATCTTACCAACAAAATCCACTTCTCTGGGTTTTTGTTTCTTTATCTGTGTAGTTACCTATTTCACAGAGTTATTAGATGGCTCTAATATAAGACAATGTGTTTGAAAATATTATATACACAACATAAAGCACTATAGGGATCTAGACTTTTACCAGTGGTCATTATAAATCCATGGTGTATCTCTTCTTGTTCAAAAAATGCAAATGGGAGCCAAAGCAACCATGCTCTCCGTGCTCTCAACTGCACTCTCATCAACCATGTCTTACAGCTATGTTTTGTCTTAGATTCCTCTCCCTCCAATCTCATCAGTTTGCCTCAGGAATGTCTCTTGAATCTGGTATCTCCATATTTTTCCACTGCTAATTAATATCTATGTTCAGCTTTTCATCTACTCTTTTTGGAACTATAGAAACAACATCTTGTATAAA
>SJYV01047444.1:0-14835 GCA_006410875.1 Neotragus pygmaeus | reverse complement strand
TTTTGTGCTAAGTTCTAGGAAAGCTGTAGTAAACAAGAAAGACCTGGTCATGGCCATATTTGGAGTTAACACACTAGTGGAGGAAGTGGACAAATAAGCAGTTAGCCTTCAGTGTGGCCGAGCTTGTGGAGCACACGGTGGAATCACACAGAAGGGAAACCTGACCCCAGCCTTGGGATTTGGAGAATAATTTGAAACAGAAAGGTGGTCTCAGCTGTGTTCTGAAGAATGAGCCAGGTAGAAGGAAGAGTGTTACAGGCAGAGGGAGTGGCATGTGTGAAGCGCACAGAGTTGTGGGGGACTGGAAAAGCTGCTGGGGTGTGGTGGACACATGACCGGAGGTGACGCCGAGAGGGCAACGCTTGCAGTGCTGTATAAGGCCGTGAGTTTGGAATTCATCTTAGGCTCGTGTGCGGTGAGTTCTTGTGTCTTCAGAATTACCCAGCCTCATCCTTATCTACTTAAGTTTTAAAGCAAGTCAGTAGCATTCAGAATTGTTTCAGTTCAGTTCAGTCACTCAGTCATGTCCGACTCTTTGCGACCCCATGAACCGCAGCACGCCAGGCCNGGGTCACACAGAGTCGGACACGACTGAAGCGACTTAGCAGCAGCAGCAGCAGCAGCAGCAGCAGCAGCAGGGGTTAGAGGAAGTTAGAGAATTTTTGACACAGGGAGATAGGTAGAAAAGAGCATTCTCTACAGTGGTAATTTTGCATTCTATCCATTACAATTCTGATATCAAAATCTTAGTGGGATTATTTTCTTGACAGCGTCTAGGCTATATGTGCTTCTTGAATCCCTGCTCGCATGCTAAGTCACTTTAGTCCTGTCTGACTCTTTATGACCCTGTGGACTATAGCCTGCCAGGCTCCCCTGTCCATGGGATTCTCCAGACAAGAATACTGGAGTGGGTTGTCGTGCCCTCCTCCAAGTGATCCGACCCAGGGATTGAACCCGCATCTCATGTCTTCTACATTGGCAGGTGGGTTCTTTACAAGTGCCACCTGGGAAGCTTCTTGAATCCCTGAGCCATAAGGATTTATGAGACTGGGGATTATTAAGTAAGTTTACCTAATGGTAGAAGGTGGTGTGCTTACTTGGTCTTTTCTCAGCAACGGAAGGACTCTAACCACACCTTCATGATCTGTTGACCATAATTTGCTGAACTTCTGCCTGAAGCCAAAGGGATCCTTGACTGTGGATTAATGCATAAATGCTCAGGGATTTTATTACCTTGAAATGTAAACTATAAGCCAGTGAACTTTTCACATTTTCGTAGTCCATTTGTATGTTCGTGTGTGTGTACGTGTTTGTTGATGTGTGTGTGTTTCTATGTTTTCATTCAGGTTGGCAGTTTGGGAGAGTAATTATGTAGTAGTTGGCTAGGAGTAGTGGTTTTTCAATCTTGGACACACATTAGAATCACACAGGGAACTTTAAAAAATTCCCTATTCTCATGCCAAATCTCAAACTGATTAAATCAAAATCTCTGAGGATGGGACCCAGGCATTGATATTTTTTAAAGCTCCCAGGTGATCACTGTGTAGACAAGATTGAGAACTGGTAGCTTAAAGAGGTATCTTCTGTCTTTTATTCAAATGTTTTCATTTTACCTCATTTTATGTAGTTGAAGTGAATTTTAAGACTACATATGAGTGCCCCCAAAGCCCCTCTCAAACGAGCAGGCATCAGAGTGACCTGGAAGGCTTGTCAAAGCACAGCTTGCATAACTCTTTAAATTTTCTCCTGGAATAAGCCCACCTTTGGTAGGTCTGAATTGAAGCCCAGGTATCTGCATTCCTAAAAGGTCCCTATTCAGGTGATATTGCAGGTACAGAGACACAGGGTGGGAACCTCTGCTCCAGCGCCTGCCTTCAACCTTCTGAACTTTCTTCTCAGCGATGGCAGCCAGGGCAGCCACCTCCAGGACAGACCACATACACACAATATCAGTATTAGGTACGCCGATAACGCTGACGGCAGCTCCCACGTGTTGCTCCACCTCCAGTTCAGTTCAGTTCAGTCGCTCAGTTGTGTCCGAGACTGCAGCATGCCAGGCCTCCCTGTCCATTGCCAACTCCCAGAGTTTACACAAATCCATGTCCATTGAGTCAGTGATGCCATCCAACCATTTCATCCTCTGTCGTCCCCTCCACCTCCAAATAATCGTAAACTAGTCTCGAAAGTCTGTATGCAAATACAGCCTGCTCTTCCTACCAGATTGCTCCTCTTAAGTGCTTTCTGCTCTGAAGTCAGAGCCACCACTGGGTAGGCAGTTCTTGTGTGTCCCAAAATAGAACTTGGATTTCACTTTCCCACAGAAACAATTTTATGAATGGTGTTTAAGTGCAGATGAAATATTCTTGTTAAAATCATCCTTCAGGAGTACTGTGGGATCAATGAGGCTTCCATGGGCTGCCTTCCAGGAGTTTAACTGCCTTTTAAAGAATTGAGTTTCTGAGTTTCAGAATACGAGTTTTCAAACATGAACATAACTTGTTTAGGAACTACCTGTAACTGGAACATTCGGTTCATCTTGTGTATAGTTATTTTGCCCTTTACATGGAGCCAAAGTCAGGGGTAGGAGTGGGAGGTTTGTCATTTATTCCACTAACACTTATTAGATGCTCACAATGTACCTGGCACTGCTATGCACTAGGGATATAAAGATGAAAAAGACAGCCCCAGCCCTGGAGAGCTCATATTCTAGGTGGGAAAATATTTACTAAGCAAATAAGAAAATATTTACCAAGTTACCAGGTTGATATGTGCAATAATGAAGAACTGATGAAAGAAGGATCTGTTCTGCTTGGAGAGAGTGACTGTGTGTGTGTGTGTGTGTGTGTGTTTGGTAGGGAGAAGGTATATTTAGCAAGTTTAAAATCAGGGAAAGATTGTTTGGCCTCGAAGACTATGGTGGGGGGGCAGGGCGGTTCTCCAGGCAGAGACGAGGATGAAGGATATCCAGGCTGAGGGAAGAGTCTGAGGGCAGAGGGGAACGAGCAATACAAGAATGGCAAGTAACTAGGTCAGCTCCTCATGGAAGATAATGGAGGACGACTGGGAAAGGGATTAATGGTCTCATAATGTCCCAGCCTTACCCCAGAGAAAGAAAGGAAAAGATGTATACATACAGCTAAGTCTGTGTATGTGGTATTTACATTTTTGTCCCAGCCTTTTTTGTGTGAAAACTCTCTTTTCTGTATATTTCCTGTTACCCTGAGGAGGAATATTTTTTTCAACAACATGTTAATATTTCAAAAGTATACTGAATCAAGTTGTTTCCAAACCTGTGCTCTAGGAAGCTCCTCAAGAGGCATGGGGTGCTGCCTACTGGGGCTCCTTCACTGCCTCTACTGCCGTCTGTACACCAAGCTTTTCTTTGGACTTTTCTACATGTTGGGCATATCTAGTAAGAATATTCCATTTGAAAATGAGACTCGGGTTGTATCCCCCCAGGAAGGTCCCCTGAAGGAGGAAATGGCAACCCACTTCAGTATTCTTGCCTGGAAAATCCCATGGATGGAAGAGCCTGGTGGGCTACAGTCCATAAGGTTGCAAAGAATTGAACATGACCAAGCATGCATGCATAAGTCTGTATTTTACCAAAAAAGGCAATGATTAAAAAAAAAAAAAAGTCGTATCTTTCTAGGCAATGATTTCTCTAACACTTTAAGATCAATGTTCAAATTTTCTTATGGGGAAAAACTAATATTTTCTTAAGCATTTCAGATCATTCTTTATACTTAAAACATTTTAGTATTCTTGATCTCTTGCCTGTATTTACTGTTCCATTCAATGTAAAAATAAATTATGTAGTGGTGGTTAAGATGTTTACGTCAAGAATTTGACCCTGGCTCATTTGGTTTAGGAAGCAGTATTATTGTTAGAAATTAAAAGTGTTTCTCACTACATATCATGTTATAATTATTTATGTTTTGTTTAGATAATATATTTGAGTCACTCTTCCAATAAAAACTAAAAGGACTTGCCAGATTATTCCATACCTACATATAAGCTTTGCATTTCAACATAACTTAGTTTCCCTTGGGTGACAATGCATTCTCTCCTAGGAGCTAGAGTCCCTAGATTTTATATTTCATCATCTGATGGGGAGACATTGATTGAGGTGCTATTCACTGATGTGTAAGAAAGAAAACCGAAAAGAAAGGCATGAAGAAAATAAGCCCAAAGATATACTGAGGTACAAAAGAAACAGCTGCAGGAGAAAAGAATGTGATAAATATAAATACAAAAGCATCATGTGGTCTGGTGAGCCTAGCTCTGGAGGTGTGGATTCTGGTCCCAGCTATGCCACCAGCTGTTACCTGGGCCTCTCAGGAAACATCTCCTTCCCTTTCTGAGAAGCACACCTTCCCTTTTTTTGAGAAGCATGTGTGTGGAGAGGGGAGCTGTGGATGGGACTGAAGGTAGTAAAAGTTCAGGCCAACCTTGAAGTCAAGAAGTTCTAACCTGGACGCAGACCAGTGAGAAGGTGGGCGAGTTCAGTTCTGAGAGCTGAGATTCAGATCTGACCACCTGCCCGTGATCTTGTGCAGGTTACTTACCCTTCCAGTGTCCTTCCTGGAAAGTAAGGCCTGTAATTCCTGCCTCCGTCACATGCAGTGAAGTCCATGCAAGTGCCAGGAATCTTTCTGATTGCTCGAGTTCAGCACAAGAATGAAGAATACATCTGTGAAAGCATTCTGCTGTGTGATGGAAGGACAGCGCAGTGTGGGGGGTGGGAGACAGGTGCACAGCTCTTAAAATTTGGAGGTGGCTTAAAAAAGTTTATAGGAAACTGTGAAAACTCAAGTTTATTCCTTTCAAACTACTTCCCTGGCCTAACAATATGTGCTTCTCCTCTCTGCCCTTATGGAACTCGCAGTCTAATGGATTAGTCACTCCTCTTTTTTTCTTTTTGATAATGATTTTTTCCTACAGTTTTAATTGCTGGCCTATATATTGCTTCTGGTTTGAGGGTGACCTAAGACCTGCTTTCTCTTATATTGAATTAATATTTACTATACTGATTCTCAGGTCTGAGCATCTGGTTTCATTTCTAAGCAGAAATGAACCCAGGTTTTTTTTTTTTTCCTTCTCCCCCCTTGGTGCTGAGTCAGCATTTTCTCACCAGACTCNCCTGCTTTCTCTTATATTGAATTAATATTTACTATACTGATTCTCAGGTCTGAGCATCTGGTTTCATTTCTAAGCAGAAATGAACCCAGGTTTTTTTTTTTTTTCCTTCTCCCCCCTTGGTGCTGAGTCAGCATTTTCTCACCAGACTCCTGGCTCTCTGTGCTTTCTGAAAGAAAGCGCTGACTGTGGCAGAACAATGCTGAGCCGTGGCCAAAGAAAGCTTCAGAGAAGCACCTGGATCCTCCCACCCAGGATGGAAGTGCTATTTTTCTATGCTGGATCTCCTATGTTTTAGCTCTTAAATCACTAATTGGTGGTAGAGACATTTTCAAGGAAGTGTTGAAAATTATATGCAAGGGGCCTAGATATACATGATAGGGTGATATACCTGATAAAATTGAGAAACCCTAACAGAGAGCTCCTTAAGCTGTATTTTTTATTTAGCAGAATAAACAGACTTACAAAAAGAGATTTTCAACCTAATTAGTTGATAATGCTGATTCCTTTCTAATCACAGTCTGTGATAACATGCTTTTCATGGAACCATGTAGACATGATGGTTGTTCAGCCAAGTTTTTGGTCTACCATCGACTGTAATTAAAACAGGTATGATGAATACACAATTGATACTCCAGCTGGACACAAGCAGGACTTTGTAATAAGAATCTTGAAATCTTTAGTCGAAGTCTTTGGTTGCCACCTCCATACCAAAGTTGAAAGTGTTTCTAAGCTTGTAGGCAGGCTTTTTTGGATGTATATTTTGCACTTGGGAATAAAATCAGAAGCTCTCTTTAGTTGATTAGAAAAATTATCTCTTGCCATAATTAGCAGCTTGGGGTTTTTCAACTGCTTTTGAATGCAATCATTGAAGTTATGATAATTACGAATTTGGAATATGCTCAGTCCCTTATAACAGGAATGATTTGAGCTACGTCTGTCAGATTGATAAATTTGTTCTCCCTCTGATTCAAATTCAAACTCCCATCCTCTCTTCTGGAATATATCAAATCTCAGCGCTGAAGCTACCCATTGGTGATGCTAATTCTGTTACAAAATGAGCCAAGGCCTGCACTGGCTAGGAGTGGGCTTTGTGAAAGAAACACATCTGAAATGAAAATGAAGACCTGCTTTGTAAAACGGACCTTCCTTTTAGTCTCTGTGCGCTGCGAAGGGAGTGAAGGCTGATGCTCCAGCCTGCCTGAGGAGTGAACGCCTGTGGGCTGGTCTCGAAGCTGTTTTGTTTGTGGCTTGCCTCCCATCCACCAGGAAGCCCATGCTCCTTTCATTTTCATTCTTTTCCAGCTCTCCTGCTTTTGAACACAGAACCCCCATCCTCCCACCACCCAAACGCCACATTCCAGCCCCATGATTTCATGGTACCAGGCGTATCTCCCCTGCCATGCCGTCAGGCTGCCTGCTGACTCTTGCAGGGGAACAGACAGGAACATAAACTCACCCCAGAAGAGCAAGACACTCTCTGTATATTTTTAAGGCCGGGAATCCAGTTCTCATTTAGAGCCTGTATTTTCTTAATAGCTCCTTGAAAATTGAACAAACCATTTCTTGTTGCTCTTACTTCTTGATAACATCATTCCCTCTGCCTGGATGTATAGAATCACAGAAACTAGAGAATGAAAAAGACGTATTAGATCATGTCTAGTTCATTCCCACTGGTCACAATTCTTTTTTTCCCACAGTCTGTCCTCTAGTGCTTTTCTCGTCTAGTTTTCTCAAGAATTAGTGTCTCCATTTGTCCTGGGGGATAATTCCTGAACATGGAGGAATTCGTGTGGAAATATTCTTTTTTTTTCCCCCCAGCTTGATAGTCTTGGTCCTTATAATCTTTTACATGACTATAAACAGTCCCCTTTCATCCTAGGTCAAGCATTTCTGGATGGTTTTGGTTTTTTTTTTNACTCTGCATATGAGTTAAATAAGCAGGGTGACAATATACAGCCTTGACGTATTCCTTTTCCTATTTGGAATCAGTGTGTTTGTTTGTATGGGGAAAAAAAGCCTACTGGAAATATTTTGTCATGTGTTGACAATCTCTCCACGCTTCTGCCCATGAATGAGGGTATGTGTCAAATATTGTACTGATGAGTTACTTGCATTAGTACTTGTTTTTTTTTTTCAGTAGGTTAATTTCTCTAAGTTTGCTTTCAGTTTTAGTTTCTCTTTTTTGTTTTAATTTTATTTTTGAAACATGTGGAAACTGAACTTGCTTCCAAAAGTAAATACTATGCAAAAAGGTATACTTAAAGGAGTACCATTTCTTCCTCAGTTTGCTCCCTTGCATTGTGTAGGTAACCAGTTACATTTTTTTTCTATCTCACTTGTGTGTCATTTTGTAAAGGTAACTATCTCTCTAATTCTCTCCCTTCTTCTTTCTTATTTATTTCCTTTTTCCCCCATCTTCCTTATCTGAAAGGTAGCATACATTTCTCCTTTTGTTTTTTTTTCCCCTCTCTTAATATTATCTCCTTAAAATCCCTCCAATTCAGTTTATAGAGATTCATTTGATTCCTTTTACATCTTTACATACATCTGATGGTACCATATTATTTAGCATAATTTACAAAGTTTATGGAATTTCCCTGATAGCTCAGTTAGTAAATAATTCGCCTGCAATGCAGGAGACCCTGGTTTGATTCCTGGATCAGGAAGATCCTTTGGAGAAGGGAAAGGCTACCGTACTCCAATATTCTGACCTGGAGAATTCCATGGACTGTATAGTCCATGAGGTCACAAAGAGTCAGACATGACTGAACGGCTTTCACTTCACTTCACAAAGTTTATAGTACATATATTAGATTGTTTATCCAATTTCCCATGCATGAACATTTATATGCAGTTACAAATAATACTGTAATTAGCAAATAGTACACATATGTTTTGTTAGTTGGTCTCTGAAGTCTATGTCAATCTATAAAATATAAATAACCTAAGAGAAACAGAGACAAATACAAACTATATAGAATGCCTGGAAATATTTATATGATAATGAGAAAGATTCAAAACACATCTATTAAAACTCCTCTCACAGTGTTATCAGATCTAGCATTATGGTAACTACACTATAACTTCAGAAAAATTAGAATATTTCTGTTTGCTTATTATGAATTTGATATGTAGAGATTTCATGATAGATGTATTTTTCTATTCAGTGGGCTAACTATATCTCTCTTGTAGCTCATGAAGATATATCAGATGCAAATCTTAGGCATGACCATCAAGAATCAATGTCAAAAAGCCAAATGACAGTAAAGCAGCAAAAAGAGAAAAAATACAGTAAGTATACTAATTACAGATAGCTTTAAATTATTTAAAGTTAATTACAGCCAAAGAGCTTATTCTTTGCTTCATAATTGTGTGTGTATACATATATATAGTAGATATTTTATACTTTGACCTAATGTATAAATATCCTAAGATAACTAGAGGATAAAAACTAAAGTTGTGAAATACTTGGTCAATATTTCTGATTGTAGTATTTTTCTTAGTCATGGCTCATGCACTCAGTATCCACCAAACCAATAAAAGGCACATAATTGTCTTCAAGAGGTATGTGCCTTTCACCGTACTCCAGGAAGTTAGACATAGAGAGTCACAGATTAATCCCGTCCTGTGGAATTGCCATCTTCCAAAGAATAACTGATGAACAGAGAAGTGCTAAGAATTTTATCTCAAAATCAGATCAGAAGTTTCAAGGGAAAATGTGACTGGGAACATTTTTTTGTTTACCTCCAGACCACCCTATTAGTTGAGATCCTTTCATATGCAGGTGTTTTTTCTGAAACTTAGTTGATGGTTGCAATCAGGGCCCATGAGGGGAATGTAAGAGTGCCAGTAGCAGAATAGTTCCACAGAGTTTTGGGGGGCTCTCCTTTGTTGTGACTGACAAGAGACATTTTGGAAGATATCTCTAGAATGATGTGTATTGCCCTTTCCCACAAGGTCCTTGTCCATGCTTCTGTTAATGACCCTGCTATGCTGCTAAGCATGGTCAACATAGCATCTGGCCTTGTGGGATAGTACACGTGCCTGGATGTACCAGAAGGATGAGGATGTCAACAATAGTGTGGAAGCCAGTGCTCCATCTGGGAATGGGACTTCTTCCTGCTCGTGGCCTTATGCAAGGACATTAAAGGTGTATTGCAACCTTTTAAGCAAAAAACAAACTGGTCATATCATCCGTGTGGACAGAGACACTGAAGGAGCGTTTGTAACATGAATTCCTTCATACCTATCTCCCTCAGCTGGGGCAAGAGCCTCTAGGACGGTCACAGTGTCAGGTAAGGCCAGTGTCCTGATCTGTACCACAGCACTGAGCTCTAGTACAGTAGTTCTGTAGTCCAGTCCAGGCATGCAAGGCTCTTTGCATAGGTTTACTTAGTTAAACTGAATGGAGAAATAATCTCACAGAGACATTTGCCTTCCTGAAAGTCAGCAAAGATGGCTAGCATTTGTTTTTCCTTTGCTTAGTAGTTGATCTGGAGACACGTCTGTAGGCACTGGTAGTCTGGTAGGTTTGCATTCTTCCATGTGCCCCACTGAAATGATCCTGAGTGCAGCAGTACTCATCATGGCTTGGGGCTTATGTGAGTTTGAGTTCACATAGAAAATACATCTGTACTAATGATATATTCAGGGTTTCCCAGGTGGCACAAATGGTGAAGAACCTGTCTGACAATGCAGGAGATGCAAGATCCACGGATTCATTTCCTGTATTGGGAAGATCCCCTGGAGGAGGGGATGGGAACCCACTCCAGTATTCTTGCCTAGAGCATTCCACAGACAGAGGAGCCTGGCAGGCTACAGTCCATGGGATTACAAAGTGTTGGATATGACTGAAGCAATTTAGCATGCATGCAATTATGTGTTCAGCAGTGGGAGCTATGAAATAGAAGTTTATGATGTCTAAAAGCACCCACACACCATGGTCAGGTTTAAGTAAGGGTCAAAATGCATTACTTGTGTTCCTCTCATCCTGGTGTCAGAGTTGTGGAGATAACAATCCTTGGTAAACTAAAAGCCAATCTTGGGGACTAGAATCCCTAATCTTGCTTATTTTGAAAAGACAAGTATTCTGGGTAAAAATAGAGTTGTCAGATTCATCTTAAGGTCACTGGGGGGAGCACGTTATTAGTAATAAGTTCATCACCATTTTGAGTCTCATGGGGCTGTGTTGGCCACCATGGCTCACTTCCTGGCACAAGACGTGTACTGGAGAGTCCATCCATCCCTTCCTTGAGCCTCTGTTGCTGGGTAACTAGACAGTGTTTCCAGTGGCAAGGAGCTCACCATGTGTGGGCAGACGTTTTCAGAAACCAAGTGTCAGCCAGGAGAGGAAGGAGACTGTCTCAGGTGTTTGTGTCTTCTTCCTCATCCCCTCCCTTGTCCTCCTTGGACACAGTGGCCCCTGTCAGGAAACTCAGAACCAGGGGTTCTCTTGAGACACAACCAGCAAGGTGTCCGTTTCCCTCACTAAATTAACAAGAGTAGCTCCTTCACAGTGGTGTCTGTATAGTCTCCTTAGGTTGCAGGTCAAGTGAAACTGAGAAACCTGGATTCTTTTTCATTAGACTTGAATCTCAGAACCTGGCTATATCACAGAATATCCATCATTGTCAGAACTGCATGAGAGCAAATAGTTACTGGGCATGGCTCAGTCAGCCATGTCTGCAGGGACTCTTGTGACCCAGTATATTGTTTTTGATTTGCATTTCCTGTATTTCTTGTTTTAAAAATAAGGATCTTTCATCATCTTTTTTTTTTTTTTTCAAATTTCCTTTATTCTTTCTTTCCTTCCTTCTTTCTTAAACCATACTTGGTATTCTCTCTTTTAGGTCCCCCCCCCCCCATTAAGCACTGTATCCTGGAGATGCTTCCCAGTTGTTTCATCAGGATCTTTATCATTCCTTTTATACTTGTTTGTACAGCTCCATGTGCACATTGCACCCTACAATCTATATTTTTATACTTTACATATGATACTTTAGCCTACCAGTCTCCTATGCTTTATGTTTAAGTGGTTTTAATATTTTACAACTACAAATATGCTATGAATAACCTTGTACATATGTATTTTCTTCGTTTGGTCTATTAAATTATATTAACAAAAAATATTGAGGCAACTCAGAAAATGAGAAACTTAACATAAAACGCATTTGAATTCCACGAGTATTATTTTTATGGTAAAGTACCTTTCACACACACTCATTAAGACTTATAGTTTTCATGGCAGACTTCACAATATGGTGATTTTCTTCTTAACTTCATAAAAATGAGATAACTGCTGCTGTTTTCATTTTATAAATTGTAAGCTAAGCGTTTCACCATAGATCTTTATTTTTATTTAGTTGACTAAATTCTTCTCTTTTTGTAGCTCAAGATGAAGTACCAGATGGAAATCATATGCTTGACCATCAAGAGTCAATTTCAGAATCAGAGATTCAAGTGAAGAAAGAAAGCTTTCACACAGGGGAAAGATTTACTAGTAAGTGCAAAAACTACAGAAAATTTTATATTGTTTTAAATTAAACCCATTATATGTTTTTATTTTGGTTTATGAAAATGTATTTGTTGAGCATATATTCATATTGAAATATTTCACTTTGACTAAAATCAGATACCATGAGATACCTAGAGAGAAAAGCAGAAATACTGATACCATTTGATAGAAATTTTTGTCCTTAAGAGCATTTTGTGACCAGAAGATGAATGGCCCAACACCCAGTAGCAGGTGAATACCTATGTCTCCAAAGCAGTGTGCCTTTCAGCCAGCTCCCAGTAGTTATAACTACAGAAGCCCAATGGATGCCTCTACCCATGATAGGGCCCTTATGCCATAGTCTCCATTAGCAAACAGATGTTTTGGAGATTTGTAAATCAAGCATCTGATGAGAGTCAGGAAGCCTGTTGGAGGGCTTTTTGAACACTCTCTTGGTTGTATCCTCACTAAAATGAAGCAGCCTCTCTGGTAGCCACATAGATTGGTTTCATCAAGGACTCTCTATGAGCAAAGGAGAATGCAGGTGGTCGAATGGATTGCACTATTTGCTGGGCCCAATTATTTGTCAGAGTTGAATCACCCAAGTTTGGAGGTCTTGTCCTCTGAAATGAGAATTCATGCCCCTTAGAGATCATGCCCAGGAATTTCACTATGGTATCAGGTAACTAAGTTTGTGTACTAAGGTTCAGCTAGGAGCCACTGGTAGATCCATACAATATCTAGTCCTTGTTGGGTGNGTCCCCTTTCATCCTAGGTCAAGCATTTCTGGATGGTTTTGGTTTTTTTTTTTCCTTTCCATTTATTAAGTTCAGAGCTTGTTTTTCTGCTTTGCTTTGTCTCTTCATCAATCAGTCCCTAAAGCCCATTAATCATTTTTAACCTCACTGAAAGCTCCTTTACTTACTCCCATATCAGGAACCCAGGGCTTACTATGGTCCTAAGGTACTAGAGAAAGTCTCACTGATAGGTACTTATTCTATGCTAACTCTTCTCTCTCCCTTTCTTTTCTTTCTCCCCTTCTCCCTCTCCAGCCCCCACCTCTGTTCCTCAGCCTCAGTTCTCATCTACCAACTATTTTTAAAATAATGTCTCTCAATTATGATTTCAGGAATTAGTCATTGGGGGCCTCGTGTGTGTGTGTGTGTGTGTGTGTGTGTGTGTGTGTGTACATGTGTATGATTCTAAGTGGAAATCATACTTGGTCTTGGTTACTTAAAAGGTATTTTTCATATTCTCAGAGCCACAAATCTTTTAGGTCTCCTGAGTGCTTGGATCAAGCACAGTTCTGGATCATGGAACTATGATGGAGCATTCTATTTTATAGCTGTCATCTGAAGAATAAAGAGGAAAATAAGCAGATATGGGGAAAATAGACTGTATTTATAGGATTTGAAATTCTAGGGAATAGGAAAGGGAAAAATTTAAGTAATCTTAACACTCACATATCTGAAGTAGATTATCTCTTAGGAGCTAATATTATATATAAAGTCTGTGGTAAATGTTACATTCTTTTTTAAAAATTTTCAGCTTTGTTGGTATATATCAACAAATAAATTGTAAGATATTTAAAGTGCACATATACCATGGTAATCTGATATATATTGTGCAAAGATCCCCCTTTCTGGCTTTGTGATAATCTAGAGGAGTGGGATGGGGTGGGAGATGGGAAGGAGGCTCATGAGGGAGGGGACATATGTATAGCTATGGCTGATCTATGTTTATATATGGCAGAAACCAACACAATATTATAATTATTCTTCAAGTAAAAGTAAATAAATTAAGGGAAAAAAATCCCCCATCAAGCTCGTTATTATCACAATCAACACTTTACATATTTGTGTGTGTGAGAGAGAGAACATTTAAGTTCTGCTCGCTTAGAAAATTTCAGTTATACAACACTGAAATATATATATAACACAGTTATATATTGTTATCAACTGTAGTCATCATGTTTTACATTAATTCTCTTTTGCTGTATGGTTTTCAAGATTGGAGGACCCAGTATTATAAAGATGTTGGTTCTCCCCAAAGCAATCTATGGACTCAATGTAATCCCAATCAAAAATCCCAACAGGTTTTTTTTCTCTTGGAACTTGACAAGATGACTCTAAAATGCATTGAGAAATGTAAAAGACCAAGGGTGGGTTAGATGCTATTGAAGAATAAGGCAGAAAGATGTGCTCCACCAGGTCCTAAGACTTATTAAAAAGACAGCTGTAATACTGGTACAGAAATAGACAAAGAGACCAGTGAACCATTGAGACAGAATAGAAAGACCAGATACAGACTCAGACATATAGAGATATTTGATTTATGCTGAAGTGGAATTCTAGAGTGGTGGGGAAAGACAATCTTTTCAATAAATGGTGCTAGAATAATAAGGTATCCACATAGGGAAAAATTAAAAGGAGAGAAAATAAGGCAGATGTTTGCCTCACACCATATGTAGAAATCTCCAAATTGATAGACTTAAATGTGAAAGATGAAACTTTAAAGCATGCACATCCATATATGTTTTATATATGTAAACATAAGAGTTTTGGAAGATTTGTTCTATGACATAAAAATCTGTAGCCAAGATTACATATTTGATAAAATTAGGAACATCTCTTTATCAAAAGATAACAAAAAAGCAAATAGCCACACAAGGAGAGAATATATTGGCCACACATGTAACTAACAAAATAGTAGGATCCAGAAAATACAAAAATTCTTAAATCAATAAAAACATTTTCCAACTTCAGAAAAATAGGCAAAATAACCTGAATAGGCTCTCCACAGTGAAGAGCAATATGATTATTAAAATAGCAATGACCATAAGAGTTCTCAGCTTCTCTAATAAGTAATCAAAGAAATGCAATTAAACTGTAATGAGATTCTACCTTATATCACCAGTTGGCTAAAATTAAAACTACTGGCAAAGTGTTGGTGAGGATGTGGACCAACAGGAATTGGTGGTAGAAGCTGCATTCTTAGGAACAGTTTAGCACACTGTAGAACAATTGAAAATACACATGCATACCTTGAAGAGCTGACTCACTAGAAAAGACCCTTAATGCTGGGAAAGATTGAAAGCGGAAGGAGAAGGGGACGACAGAGAATGAGATGGCTGGATGGCATCACCGACTCGATGGACATGAGTTTGAGTAAGCTCCAGGAGTTGGTGATGGACAGGGAAG
>SJYV01047442.1:0-13366 GCA_006410875.1 Neotragus pygmaeus | reverse complement strand
CCTCGGGACCTCTCGGCTTTGCTGAGGGAAGTTCCACTGCCTCTCTCTTTCTGCGGAGCGCCCCCCGCATATTCCCACTTTTTATTTTATGCATTTACTTCTAACTTTTTACAAGGAGAATGTTACATCTATAAAGAATAAAAATAAAAATGAGGTGTACCAGGTCCACCAAAGCCTTACCTGAGAACCGTGCTTCTGGATGATCCCCTCAAAGGTAAAATCTACCACTTAGAACACAGGAAAAATCTGCGCCTTCTGCACGCAGGTGTGTGTGTGTGTGTGTGTGAGAGAGAGAGAGAGAGAGAGAGAGAGTCAGTGTGTGTGTGTCTGTGAATAAGCCAGATTCTCTCAGTCACTTGTGAGTCATGTAACCACTCATTTCATTCACCTTTAAAGTGTTTCTTGTATTAACTAAATCCTGTGAGGATGGGCACCAGGGACAAATGTGGGGCTAGTTCGAGCATGGCATTTTATCCCATCACATCATGGCAAATAGATGGGGAAACAATGGAAAGAGTAAGAGGCTTTATTTTTAGGGGCTCCCAAATCACTGTAGATGTTGACTGCAGCCATGAAAATAAAAGATGCTTGCTCCTTGGAAGAGAAGCTATGACCAACCTAGACAGCCTATTAAAAAGCAGAGATGTTATTTTGTTGACAAAGGTCCATCCAGTCAAAGCTATGGTTTTTCCAGTAGTCATGGATGGATGTGAGACTTGGACTATAAAGAAAGCTGAGCACCAAAGAACTGATGCTTTTGTGGGGTTGGAGAAGGCTCTTGAGAGTCCCTTGGACTGCAAGGAGATCCAATCAGTCCATCCTAAAGGAAATCATTGCTGAATATTCATTGGAAGGACTGATGCTGAAGCTGAAACTCCAATACCTTGGCCACCTGAGGCGAAGAACTGACTCCTTGGAAAAGACCCTGACGCTGGGAAAGACTGAAGGCAGGAGGAGAAGGGGATGACATAGGATGAGATGGTAGGAAGGCATCACTGACTTGATGCACATGAGTTTGNTACCTTGGCCACCTGAGGCGAAGAACTGACTCCTTGGAAAAGACCCTGACGCTGGGAAAGACTGAAGGCAGGAGGAGAAGGGGATGACATAGGATGAGATGGTAGGAAGGCATCACTGACTTGATGCACATGAGTTTGAGCAAGTTCAGGGAGTTGGTGAAAGAGAAGTCTGGTGTCCATGGGGTCGTAAAGAGTTGGACACGACTGCGTGACCTGAACTGAACTGAGGCTACCACGTGACTGCCAAGGATGCTCTCTCATTCTGGCACAAGCAGCCTGGGTTCGAACAGACTCGCTTAGAAGTTCTCCAGAAAACCGTTGGGTGGATGGAGAGGGGCACTCGGTCCAACGGCTTCTTTCTGATCTGTTGTGCTGTTTGAGAACGTGGCCTTTCCTTCCTGGAAATGAGCCTTAATCTCTCGAAGGTTGCACCAAAACCGGAGCAGGAGGCGGGACAAGAGCTGGGTCCGAGTCCCAGGGGCCAGGGGCGGAGTCAGGCCTGACCTGGAGAGAGAGCGCTGGCCGCCCACAGGGCCCGGCCTTGAGCCGGAACCGCCCTCGGCCTCCAGTCAAGACTGGGAACCGAGCTTGGCTGGGCAGCGAGCAGAACGCAGAGCCCCCTCCCAAGTTGCGGCCGAGGCTCTACCACCTCCGCCAGCATCGCGGTCTGAGAGCCAACTGGCCCAGCGGCCCTGCTGCCACATCAACTGCCTGGAGGCACCGCTTTCCTGGGCCTTCCGGCAGCTGGGCTGGAAGCTGGGCTCGCACCCCTGGGTCTTCCTGCAGCTGCCCATGGTGTTAACGGCCGCTCTCGGCACTGGCCTGATTTACCTGCCCCAGGATGAAGACTACGACTTCGAGGAGCAGTATACCCCGGTAGGGAGACCCGCCAAGGTGAGTGACGCTTTGTGCAGGAACATTTCCCTGCCAACGACTCTCATCTTCTCCATCTCCAGGAAGAGCACCGAGGTCAATTATGCCTCTATCCTAGTGGTCTCCAACACCGAGACACTGCTGGAGCCGGAAATCTGAGAAGAAACTAGCAAGGTGGAAGGCGTGGAGCAGGCTTTGACTGTGACCCAGGGCAATGGAACCCAGATCCCCTACCGCAAGGTGTCCGCTAAGAACCAGGGCTCCTGTGTCCCCCGCTCCTTCCAACCCACTCTTGTTCCTTTTCTCGCCTGGAAAAGGAACAAGGGCTTCAGCCTGAAAACCATCACCTTCCCCATCTACAGCCTAGCCTGTCACATCGTCTACCTACCCAACACCCTGGGAGGAACTTAGGTGAGAGTATGCAGCTGAGCCAGGCCAAAGCCATGTGGCTGCAGTACTATCTGAAGACCAGTGAAGGAGAGGAAAATGAACGTAGCAAGGCTGGTTGATCCATTTCCTGAGGAAGGTTGGCAGCCTTGAAAAGAGTCTGGCCTTGAAGGTGATCAAGGTACCTAGCTGCTGGGGTTTATAGGGAGGCCTGGAGAAGGTGGGAGGGGTAGGAGGACTTGTTCCAAGGACCATAGCAGCAGCACCCCCAGATTATCAGATAGAGTCCTTGACTGGAAGCTAGGTGTGCTCTGCTTTATTTGATCCTTAATCCAATTTTTTTAAAATAGCACACTGAAGAAAGCCACAAGAGATTCTTAAAAAAAGTGGATATATGTATAACTGATTCACTTTGCTGTACACATGAAACTAACACAACACTGTAAAGCAACTATACTACATTTTTTTAATAAAGTAAAAAGAGATAGGGCCTTAAAAAAGAGAGAGAGAGAGAGAGAGAAGAATGCCACAAATCTTAAACCCTTGGTAACATTCTGGTTAAAAACACAAATTGGACATTCTCAGGAGAGATCTGTTCAGTCCAGATGTTGATCTTCAGGTTTAGTTTGGTTTTCTGGTCAAGTTACTCTGAAATTCTTACTCAAGTTTAAGCCTTTGCTGTTTCCAGGAGCCTCCTAAGAGTTCCATGATGTTTTTGAGAAAGAAAGACTAGCATTTTAAAAGTAAATTATAGCATAGTGCCAGGCACATATTAACTGTTCAGTAATTTTTGTGCTGGCAAATCTAATACTCTGAATAAAACTGGTGAAAATGAGAAGACATCTTCTGGAAAAATTATTTTAATACTCAGACCTGTCTGAAATGATGTTTATACAGTTAAAATAGTAAAAGATAGTGAATTAACAGAAGTTTAGAAAAATTCATATGTCTATAGTTATTAATGCTTTCACCGTTTTATGTAAGATTCAGATTTTGTATATTCAGGAGTTTTAAACTTTAGACTTTTGAAAGCAACTTTGAAAAGCATGCCAGAGATTTGTGGGAAGAATCAAATCTTTATTATCTTCTTGATTCTAAAATCATAACCATATATTTTGATTTTTTTACTGAATTTTAATGTTTAGATCAATAAGTTATAGTGTTTCAATATCATATGTAATTCACACACAATATCAGAATTGAACATTGTTTACCTGAAAATATTTTTGTGGCAGGTCCTCTACTTTTCATCACTTTCTAGACAACTGGAATTTGAGGCAACTTCTATGACTGTGGTCACCTTGTTTCACTTAATAATGATCATATTATTTGCAATTGTATCATGCTACAAGTAAAACAATTTTATTAGTCTTATAAGCTCTAAAAAATATTTTATTATAGTAATATTTATAATGTGTACATAACATTTATGACATAAAATGTACCATTTCCAAAGCCATTTTTAAGTGTACAGATCAGTGGCATTAATTACATGCACAGTGTTGTGCAACCATCACAACTATCACTTTATGAATATTTTCTATCACCTCAAACAAAGTCTGTAACCATTAAGTAATAACCCCCCATTGTCTCCCCCAAAGCTTGGCTAATTTTTAATCCAGTTTCTGTTTCTATGAATTTGACTATTCTAGAGATTTCCTATAAGTGGGATCACACCATATTTGTCCTTTTGTGATTGACTTATTTCACTTATCATAATGTTTTCAAGGTTGATCCATGTTGTAGCAGGAGTTCCTTTACATGGCTGAATATTCCATTTTTATGTATATACCACATTTGTTCATCTACCTGTTTATGGGCACTTGAAACATTTTTGACTGTAGTGAATAATGCTGCAGTTAACCTTGGTGTCCAAATCTCTGTTCAAGCTCCTGTTTTCAGTTCTTTTCAGTATATACCTAGGAGTGGAATTAGTGGGTTGTATGATAATTCACTGGTTAGCTTTTTGAAGAACCACCAAACTATTTTCCATAGAAGATACCCCATTTTATCTCCCACCAGCAATGTATAAGTTTCCCAATTTCTCCACATTCTAACCATGATTATCTTTTTTAATGTGTTTATTCATTATTTGTATATCCTTTGGAACTCCCCCAGGTGGCACAGTGGTATAGAAGCTGCCTACTAGTGCAGGAGATGCAAGAGACTTCGTTTAGATCCCTATGTTGGGAAAATGCCCTGGAGAAGGAAATGGTGACCCACTCCAGTATTCTTGCCTGGAAAATTTCATGAAGAGAAGACTGAGCACACGCAAACACACACACACACACACACACACACACACAGAGCCTCTTTTCTAGAGCACATGTTTCTAACAGGAGAACCACGAACATCTTCTAGAAGGAGGCTTTCATTCTTTTTGTTAGCCACAATATATTAAACTAGCGTTGACATATAGGAGATATTTAGGGTTGTGTTTATGGCTAATTGGACTCATAAGTGGGTGAGAAGATACCTAGACATGGGCACTTTCATGCTGCTTGCTTCCATTCACACTCCTTTGCAGATCAGAGTGGAAGTAGCTATTTTCAATGCTTTAGTGTATCTTTGTAGTTCTGAAAGGCCAGTGGGTGGATTCAAGTTTGGCTCGCTGCCTAAGAATCAACCAGTATAGTTTGGTAACAGCACAGATTCCCAACTTTTCTGTTCCCACTCCTCTGCCTTTCTTCTGTTCAGTTAGTCTAGGTTAGTGCCTGGAAATTAAAGTTCTCCAGCAGACAGGTATGGGAATTATTGCGCAAGAGGGCTCTGAAGAGGTGTCTGAGTCAAGAATGTTACAAATTGATGGAATTTCAGTATGGAAGTTACCACCAAAAGTTTCATAACTTTTCCCTCTAAATGTACAAGTGTGACTGTATATGAAACAAAATGTGGGTCACGGCCTTTGGAGTCATTTCTGCTGCCTTGGCAGTGGTGAGCAGCTTTGGCCTGATGTTGTACATTGGGGCCATTTATGATCATAGTTGCAAGTTCACCATTTCTTATTCTAGATGAGTAAAACAAAGGGTGAGGCTGCACACTGTGTATGTGGGGGGGAGGTGGGCAAAGGAAGGGTATTGTGTTAGAGTAAGCAAAATAATTATATACAGGTGACTCTACAGATCCAAAATGAGGAATTAGGAAAACAGAAAATCAAATGGAATTATGTGCCTTTAAGAGTTGGAAAAATCTAGTACCCCATATGGAAAAACACAGACCAGGGACATAAACAGGTAGTTCACACACACACACAGAATCCAAAATGCTAATCATTCAAAATATATGAAAGAAATATTTGACTTTTTGATTAATCAAGGGATGCAAGTTAAACCAAAAGTGATACACCTTGTCTTCTTATTAGATTAATGAATATTATAGCAAGACTGAAGGTTTGGGGAAGGTTGTATGCAAATAAACACATATTCTGCTGGGGAAAATTTGTAAATTGGTACACTTTTAAAATATAACTTTGCAACAAATCAAAAGATTTTAAAATTTAAAATTGAGTACCTTTGACCTGCCAACTACACTTCTGGGAATTTGTCCTAATTATTGGACAGGTGCTCACAAAGTAGAATAAGTATGTTCATTTCAGTGTGATATAGAATAGGAAAAAACAAAAATAGGCCAATCAGATGATAGCTTTTGGTAATGATGTTGGATTTGTGATCTCTGAAGAAAATTCAGCTTCTTCTGGACCAGGGACCAGGCTTGATCACACAAGAGCTTTTGTGATGCATAGTTTTATTGAAGTATAAAAAAAGGACAGAGAAAGCTTCTGATATAGACTTCAGAAGGGGGAGGCAGAGTGCCCCCCTAGCTAGTCTTATCAAGACTTTATATACTTTTTTCAAACCCACTCCCACAACATACATCTTGACAAGATTAGAACAAACAATAGAAATATCTTACCAGACTCACTCCCATAATACACACTTTAAGATGACAGGATTAGTCAGAAGGTTCTTGTTTAGGAGAAACATGTCCTCAAGCAAGATACATTGTTATATTCACTAAGACAAAGCAATGTAGAAAATAACCTTTGTCCTTTTCTCCTAGGGACCACCTGACCCCTTTCTCCTTCTCGAGGGCTCTTAACCCCTTTCTCCTCCTTGGGGACCCTAGACTTCTTATCAATCTACCTAGGAATTGACTCTCTCAATCCCCCTTTTCTTTTAGGATAATTATGTGGCCAAGGGAAAGGGCTGTCATTTTCATTCCATAATTACTTCCTGCTATTGAGGGGCATTATCCTTAAGTTGTTGAGACAAAATATCCTCCTATCCTTCATATTGAGGGTCTCTGATCCAGGGGCCCCAAGTAATAGTTGGAGGAGGATGTGGCACTCGTAGGATCCTGGACAACTATTTGTAACTTAAAAGCTTTAAGATGGTTAGAGACAAACCCTGTTTTATAATTACAGATGTAAGGCAAATTAGCAATTAAACCAAGCTAAAACATAGTCAAAATTAAAAGTTACATTATTTCCATTGTTACATCAGTCCATTTTAGGATTGTTAGATGTCATCAGATCAAGATGAGGCATCATATATAATTGTTGTTGGTGAAGGTATGCACAGAGCTGAGGAAAGGCCTTCCTTTGAAGCAGAGAAACCCACCACATGAAGTCTTTCCCTGATGAGAAGGTTGAAAAGCTAAAAGGTGAGTCACATAGTTAATTTTAAGGTTTTAGGATCTATTACAGTATCTGTGCATGAAAACAATCTCATAGACACAGTCCCTTCTTCTTAGAGGCAGTTCAAGCCCTCATTAAAACCATGGGTAAAACTTTAAACCAACTATCTTGTGTTTCCTGAGTTAGCTTACATGGATGTCCTTTAATAATGACATTAGCCTTTTCAACCTTTCCTGAAGCTTGTGGTCTCGAGGAACAGTGCAGGTGATATTCTATTCCTGGAATTTTTGATACCCCTTGAGTTACAGTAGCTTTAAGATGGAGCATTGTTGCTCTGAACTATAGAGTTTAAGAACCCACTTACAACATAAGAAGTCAGTACAGTAAGGTTTCGCCCATTCCTTAACCTCAGGCTTTAGTGGATACTGCTTTTGATGTGAAAATAGGTGAGGGCCTTTGACCTCGATAATAACAGGAACAACAGCATTTTGTGCACAGCTCACAGTTTTTCCATCAGCCCACAGTCTAGGATTTACATTTTGTTCAATCAGAAGAGTAGGCTCCGTATTTGTGAAAACAGAGGCCTGGACCATGTTCAGTGTGTCCCTTCCTAGATGGAGTGAGGGAGACTCCAGCATAATCAGAAACTCGTGAGAAAACAGCACAGAGTCCCAGTTGCAGCTTAAAGGATGACTGAAATAATAGCATTTGTCTCATCCTGACAGTCTGATAACAGTAGTGGATCATGAAGAAAGCAGACCAGGGGCTTCCGTGAGCACAGACAAAGTTGCCCCAGTGTCCAAAAGAAAATCAACTGATTGGCACACCACAGTTATTAATCCCAAGTGTTCCACAGGTGTAATTAGGATGGGAGCTTCTGTGGTGGTCCCCAGGCACTTTCAGTCCCAATTGCCTTCGGTGTCTGACCCTAGGGCCTATGTCTTAGAGGGCAGTCTCTCTTCAGGTGTGGTCATTTTACAAATGGGACATGGAGCTGGGTGTGGCTTAGATGCTTGATGGCAATCCCGCTTGTGATGTCTCTCCTTTCCACCGTAATAATAAGTCCACCCCTTTTCACCTGGGTTACTCCAGGCACTTTCCATCAGGCTGTTTCAGAGTGGATCTAACAGCCATTGTTAGGGTTTAGGTCTTTTGCCAAGTTTTTTGTTTTTTCTCCTCCTTCCCTCCTCATATACTTTACCATGATATACCATCTGAGCGAGCTGTAACAGTTTTTTAGACTAATTTGGTCCAAACGTCTGTTTTCATAAATTACAGCAGATATCTGGAGCTGACTGAGTGAGAAATCTATCTTTAAGATCATTGCCTCTTCTGTACTTTCAGAGTCAATATCAGTAAACTTCCAGAGAGCCTCTTGTAGTCTGTCTAGGAATTTATCAGCAGTTTTCTTCTCTCCCTGTTCTATGTCAGCCAACTTAGCATAGTTTAAAGTCTTAGTGTCCTCTCGCTTGAGTCCTTCAGAATACACCTGGCAAAATGATTCCCATCCCACCTTCTTTTAGCCATGCTATAGCACTAGTCTGGCTCTGTCGTGGAAACTGCTTGGCTACCAGTAGGGAGAAGGGCTATTTCATGTTCCCCCTTTACCCTTGTCTCACACTCAAGCCATTCATCTCCAAAAGTAGCTCAGTTCAGTTCAGTTCAGTTCAGTCACTCAGTCATGCCTGACACTTTGTGACCCCACGGAGTGCAGCACTCCAGTCCTCCCTGTCCATCACCAACTCCTAGAATCTACCCAAACTCATGTCCATTGAGTCAGTGATGCCATCCAACCATCTCACCCTCTGTCATCCCCTTCTCCTCCTGACTTCAATCCTTCCCAGTATCAGGGTCTTTTCCAATGAGTCAGTTCTTTGCATCAAGTGGCCAAAGTATTGGAGTTTCAGCTTCAACATCAGTCCTTATAATGAATATTCAGGACTGATTTCCTATAGGATGGACTGGTTTGATCTCCCTGGTGTGCAAGGTACTCTCAAGAGTCTTCTCTAACACCACAGTTCAAAAGCATCAGTTTTTCAGTTCTCAGCTTTCTTTATAGTCCAACTCACACATCCATGCATGACTACTGGAAAAACCATAGCTTTGATTAGATGGATATTTGTTGGCAAAGTAATGTCTCTGCTTTTTAATATGCTGTCTTGGTTGGTCATAACTTTTCTTCTAAGTAGCAAGTGTCTTATAATTTCATGCCTGCAATCACCATCTGCAGTGATTTTGGAGCCCCCAAAAATAAAGTCTGTCACTGTTTCCCCTTCTATTTGCCATGAAGTGTTGGGACCAGATGAAATGATCCTAGTTTCCTGAATGTTGACTTTTAAGCCAACTTTTTCACTCTTCTTTCAGTTTCATCAAGGGGCTCTTTAGTTCTTCTTCACTTTCAGACATAAGGGTGGTGTCATCTGTATATCTGAGGTTATTGATATTTCTCCCAGGAGTCTTGATTTCAGCTTGTGAAATCCAGTCCAGAATTCCCCTTGATATACTCTGCATATAAGTTATTAAGCAGGTGACAATATACAGCCTTGATGTAATCCTTTCCCAGTTTGGAACCAGTCTGTTGTTCCTTGTCCAGTTATAACTATTGCTTCTTGACCTGCTACAGATTGCTTCGGAGGCAGTTCAGGTGATCTGGTATTCCCATCTCTTTGAGAATTTTCCACACTTTGTTGTGTTTCACACAGTCAAAGTGTTTGGCACAATCAGTAAAGCTGGAATAGATGTTTTTCTGGAACTTTCTTGCTTTCTCGATTGCCAGGAGCTGCCACAGGAGATCCCACCCATGACAAGTTCATGTGGAAGAGAACTGTTAAGCAAGGCTTCAGAACTCAAGGGGCTCCCTAGGCTTTCTCGAGCATCTACCCCAAAACCAGAATCTGTCTGTTTTACTATTTCATAACTTTCACCAACTCCTCTGACATTACCAGGGGGCTAACCCTGACCACCTTTCCCTGGAGAAAATCAACTTAGGGCTGTAGCTAATAAGTCTCCTGGACATGAGAGGAATATTTCAAATCGAACCCCCTCTGTTAACATTCTAGCTTGCTTGGCACGTATATCCAGACTCTTACAGCTATGCATACAATTATTAACAGCCTCCCAATTGTGAGAAGCATGCAAAGCCTAAAACATAGAGCCTTTCAAAGAGTTAAAAGTTATTAGAGTAGTGCTAGTGCTGGTGTAGGATTTCATTATTGGGCCCATGCTTGTTGCTAAGTTCCCATATCTCTTATCCACTGTGCACCTGAGAATGCATTAGTTAACATAGTGAGAATGCAAGAGAAACAAGTGTAGCCTTGAATTTAACCATATCAGACTTCTGAGCTAACTGGTTCTTTCTTGTAACTCACTGCACCTTTGCTCTGTGAAAAACGTAACTCTGTTTGGCATTTTCCCGAGGCTGACATAGATTAGAAATATAAAGAAAAAACACTTTGAGGGAAAATAAGTTTTCTGGTTAAGCAGCCTTTATTAAAAGAAAGTCATTCATAAAATGTTCACAGGCCTCCAAGGCCAGAAGATACTGTACACAACATCATTTGTGGAAAAGGTATGCAGAAAAAATCATGGTTTCGATAATGGCAAAACTGCTGGAATGTTTGGGCTGACTCTGTATGACCTTGTATCTTTCATTTCCCCCTATATATAAGGCAAGGTATAAAATTTGTACCTTTGGAAAAATAAAGATTTGGGGCCTCACAGAAGCTTGGTCACCCTGTGTTTTTTCTTCTCTCTCTCTTTCTCTCTCTCTCTCTCCTTCTCTTTTTCAGGCTGATCCTTTGGAGCATGGGGGTTCCCTGCGTTCACTTATCTGCCCGAGTTTCTAAGACCTGAATGGGAAGACGTTCTTCGTCTTCACTCCCTCGGGAGACCGGGAGGGCACCTGTGGCCTCCGTGAACAGGGCAAACTTCTTGTCTTGAAGTTTTATTGGTTCTCTATGTAAACCAAGATATATCAGCCTCTTTCTCTCCTCTATTTTCTTATCTACAACATTCTTATCTATCGCTCTCTCTAAATCAATTGCAATCGCCGACGCCGTTCCTCCTTTGGGTTTCCCTGGATCTTGCGGGGGCTGGACCCCAGCACTCGATGATCCAACAAACGTTTGCAGTTTGATCTCTGGCTCTTCTGCCCTTTCTAAATCCAGCTTGAACATATGGAAGTTTATGGTTCACATACTGTTAAAGCCTGACTTGGAGGAATTTGAGCATCACTTTGCTAGTGTCTGAGATGAGTGCAATTGTGTGGTAGTTTGAGCATTCTTTGGCACTGCCTTTCTTTGGGATTGGAATGAAAGCTGATCTTCTCCAGTCCTGTGGCCACTGATGAGTCTTCCAAATTAGCTGGCCTGTTGAATACAGCACTTTCACAGATCATCTTTTAGGATTTGAAATATCTCAACTGCAATTCCATCACCTCCACTAACTTTGTTCGTAGTGATGCTTTCTAAAGCCCACTTGACTTCACATTCCAGGTTGTCTGGCTCTAGGTGAGTGATCACACCACTGTGATTATCTGGGTAACAAAGATCTTTTTTCTATAGTTATTCTAGATATTTGTGCCACCTCTTCTTTATGTCTTCTGATTCTGTTCGGTCCATACCATTTCTGTCCTTTATTGAGCCCATCTTTGCATGAAATGTTCCTTGGTATCTCTAATTTTCTTGAAGAGATCTCCAGCCTGTCCCATTCTATTGTTTTCCTCTGTTTCTTTGCATTGGTCACTGAGGAAGGCTTTCTTATCTCTCCTTGCTGTTCTTTGTAACTCTGCATTCAAATGAGTATATATTGCCTTTTCTCCTTTGCCTTTCACTTCTCTTCTTTTCACAGCTATTGTAAGGCCTCCTCAGACAACCATTTTGCCTTTCTACATTTCTTTTTGGGGGGGATGATCTTGATCACTGCATCTTGTACAATGTCATGAACCTCCATCCATAGTTCTTCAGGCACTCAATCAGATCTAATTCCTTGAGTCTATTTGTCAGTTTCACCATGTAATTGTAAGGGATTTGATTTAGGTCATACCTGAATGGTCTAGTGGTTTCCCCAACTTTCATCAACTTAAGTCTGAATTTGGCAATAAGGAGTTCATGATCTGAGCCACAGATAGTTCCCAGTCTTGTTTTTGCTGACTGTATAGTGCTTCTCCATCTTTGGCTGCAAAGAATATAATCAATCTGCTTTTGGTATTGACCATCTGGTGATATCTATGTGTAGAGTCTTCTCTTGTGTTGTTGGAAGAGGATGTTTGCCATGACCAGTGCATTTTCTTGGCAAAACTATATTAGCCTTTGCCCTGCTTCGTTCTGTACTCCAAGGCCAAATTGACTGGTTACTACAGGTATCTCTTGACTTCCTACTTCTGCATTCCAGTCCCCTATAAAGAAAAGGACATCTTTTGGGGGTGTTTGTTCTAGAAGGTCTTGTAGGTCTTCATAGAACTGTTCTACTTCAGCTTCTTCAGAATTACTGGTTGTTTTATGTGGCTCTGTGGTGCTGTAGCAGGTGTGAGTAGATACCCCATGTCCAGGGGCAAAGGGAAAGCCCCAGCAAGATGGTAGGAGGGGCAAAATCACATTTAGAATCAAACCCCACACTCAACAGAGATGCTCAGTGGGCTCAAAAATACCTTGTGTGCACCACGACCCAGAAGCCCACAGAGACTGAGACAGAACTGTATCTGAGTATCTCCTGTGGAGGTACACATCAGCAGTGAACTCCTGCAGGGACCCGGGGCTCTGGGTGCAGCAGACCTGGGTATGGCATAAGTCCTTTTGGAGGAGGTTGCTGTGGACCCCACCATAGAGCCACCAGAACTTACACAGGATTGGGGAAACAGACTCGTGGATGGCACAAATAGAACTTTGTGAGCACCAGGACCTAGGAAAAAGGAGCCATGACCCCACAAGAGACTGACCCAGACTTGCCCATGAGTGTCCTGGAGTCTCCAGCAGAGGCATGTGTCAGCAATGGCCAGCTGAAGGGTAGGGGCACTGAGTGTAGCAGTGTGTCCATGGGACCTATTGAAGGAGGTCAACATTATCTTATTACTTCCACCAAAGTTTGATCTCAGTTCAAATAACAGGGAGGGAACACAGCCCCACCCAGAAAATTGGATTAAAGATTACTGAGTATGGCCCCGCCCATCAGAACAAAATCCAGTTTCCCCCTCAGTCAGTCTCTCCCATCAGGAAGTTTCCATAAACCTCTTATCCTTCTCCATCAGAGGGCAGACAGATTGAAAACCACATCACAGAAAACTAACCAATTTGATCACATGGACCACAGAGTGTTTTCTAACTCAGTGAGACTATGAGCTATGCCCTGAAGGGCCACCCAAGATGGAGGGGTCATGTTGGAGAGTTCTGACAAAACGTGGTCCACTGGAAAAGGGAATGGCAAACTACTTCAGTATTCTTGCCTTGAGAACCCC
>SJYV01047441.1:0-13799 GCA_006410875.1 Neotragus pygmaeus | reverse complement strand
ACAAAGGATCATAAGAGACTACTATCAGCAATTATATGCCAATAAAATGGACAACGTGGAAGAAATGGTAAAGTACTTTAATTGTAACAAAATGAGACTGGTCTGACTTCCCTGGTGGTCCAATGTTTAACAATCCACCTGCCAATGCCGTGTACACAAGTTAGATTCCTAGTCCCGGAAGATCCCACTTGCCTTGGAACAACTAAGCCCACGGTCCACAACTTGAGCCTTTGCTATAGAGCTTTTTTTCTGCAACAAGAAAAGCTACCATGATGAGAAGCTTGCACAGTGCAATGAAGAATAGACCCGCTTGCCACAACTAGAGATGGCCCGCTTGTGTGCAAAACAAAGATAAACAAAATTTTTTTTAATGACCTTAGCCCATAATACTTCTGTAGGTAAGTTTGCTTTTGTTTTAATATATTTTAATATTTAATTAATGATGATCTCTGACTGTATGTGCTTTCTGGATCGTCCAGACTCAGCGATCAAACCCAGGTCTCCTGCATTGTAGGCATATTCTTTATCATCTGAGTAACTGGGGAAGTCCACTTAGTTTTAACTGGAGGATAGTTGCTCTGCAACATTGTGTTGGTTTCTGCGGTATGTCAGCAGGAATCAGCCATAGGTATACACGTGCTCCCTCCCCCTTGAACCTCCCTCCCACCACCCCACCCTTCTAGGTTGTTACAGAGCGCTGGGTTGAGCTCCCTTGTGTCATACAGCAAATTGTTTGCTTTTAACACATAGGTTTGTATTATTTGAGTTCCCTGGGTCAGGAAGATCCGCTGAAGAAAGCAATGGCAACACACTCCAGCATTCTTGTCCATGGGAATCCCACGGACAGAGGAGCCTGGCAGGCTATCATCCATGAGGTCATAGGGAGTTGGACATGACTAAACTATAACAATAGCAGGACAAATGGAAAAGTGTGACTCAGAGAGTGATTGATGGAAGGATGTTTACACAAATGTAAACATGTGGGTGAAGTTAAGGGAGACTTAAGGGGGGATGATGACACATTCCTGGGCTAAGCCAGATGAGATGCACTATCATCTCTGGGCTTGCAGGTTCAAAGCGAGTAAATTGTCACTAAAACTTAGGGGAGAAGAGGAATTGTAAAGAGAGGTGCTCTGGCAGGAGCTGAGACTTTTCATCAGGGGACTGTGGCCACTTGGAACATTGGCCTGGCAGGAAAGAGCCAGCAATGTGAACCTGGGGACTTCTATCTCCTGCACACTCAGATCTTCTGTGGACTTCCCATGGTTCTTACCCACCCAGAGATTATATGGCAAAACAGGCCAGAGGGTGCCCCTAGGGGCACAGATAGGGCTGGAGAAGGGTAGAAACTGGATCTGGAGGGACCAATAAACGATAGAACTGTAAAGGTTAGATATTCTCCTTATTGGACAACTCTAGAATCAGAATATATCTGCTTCACTCAGGTTCACTGGTTGTAAAGGACAGAAACTGACTTCAGCTGTCTGTTTTAGAAGTAAAAAGTGAAAGTGTTAGTCGATAGCCATGACCAACTCTTTGCAACCACATGCACTGTAGCTCACCAGGCTCCTCTGTCCATGCAGTTCTCCAGGCAAAAATACTGGAGTGGGTTGCCATATACTTCTTCAGGGGATCTTCCCAACCCAGGGATCAAACCCAGGTCTTCTGCATTGCAGGTGGATTCTTTACCATCTGAGGCACCAGGGAAGTCCTATCTGTTTTAGAGGAGAATTCCCCCAAAGCAGACCCTCTATAAAGAATACGAACACAGATCATTTTCTGAGGGTTTCCAGATAAGATATATCTGGTCAAGTGTGAATCTGCAATAATACATTTAAGGGATAACTGTGTTTCAAATATCACTTCAGGGCAGCATCTACCTGCTCTTTATGTAAGTATCTTCTCACCCCTACCTGCCTTGCTAAAACGTAAACTCTTCTGTCTTCATAAGAGGCATCAGCCCTCAGAACTGGAAGTGTTTTTTTTTTTTTTTTTTTTTTCTTGAACATCTCCCTTAGCTTGATAGGCGGGAGGAGACTCTTGGGAGTCCCTTCGACAGCAAGGAGATCAAACCAATCAATCTTAAGGGAAACCAATCCTGAATATTCATTGGAAGCCTTGATGCTGAAGCTGAAGCTGAAGCTCCAATACTTTGGCCACCTGAAGCAAATAGCTGATTCATTGGAAAAAATCCTGAGGCTGGGAAAGACTGAAGGCAAGAGGAGAAGGGGATGACAGAGGATAAGATGGTTAAATAATATCACCAACTCAAGGAGCATGAATCTGACCAAACTGGGGGACAGTGGAAGACAGGGAAGCCTGGCATGCTGCAGTCCATGGGGTTGCAGAGTGTTAGACACGACGGAGCGACCGAAGAACAACTTGGACAAAACCCATATTATGATTAGTGTTCATATCCTTCGCAACTGTCTTCTCCAGGTTTCTGAGGGTCATATAATCCAACTACATCCTCTGCCACCCACGTCTGTGTTAGTATGGCTGGATCATTGAAGTCTCTTAATTGTGATCAAAACCTTCCTCTCCTACAACTCATAACTTTATTCAATCAGTAGCACATTGTTCCTTTAGTAACACAGTGTCAGCAGCTTCTCCAACTTGGAAAGCCATGGAGTGATGATGTTTTAATAGGGCAAAGACTACAAAACTTAATTAAGGAAAGTACAGATACCACATCTGTTTTACCAAGTAGCCTGGGCTTTGTATGTACAATCCTGACTACCAATAAGATGTATTATGATCCATATAATATTAGTATCCAAGAGCATAAATCTGAAAACTACATGGCAGGTAAAAACATTATACACTTTTAAAGCATTATTATAATTCCTAGAACATTAAATGTACTATGAAAACCATAGTCCATGGCATAGGGATAAATAACAAAGGAAGAACTTGAATGTTTATTGTATGTACTGAAGTATGATTCTCTAAATTTTTTTCTGTGAATTTCAGTGGCTGACAGACTATAACAAAAATCCATTAAGAGTTGGGTTATGGAACATTTCCCATTCCTCCTCCTCTCAACGCCTCATTTGATGTCCTGAACTCTGTCACAGTGTAGCAAATGCCCAGATGTTCTGAAAATCTCTCTGGAATATTTGCAGTAGCTTCCCACTGTCGTTGTCTGGTCCTGTGCTACCCAGGTCTCCAGGAAGTGGCAGAAAACTGAGGCCATTCTGTCCCATACTCCTTCCTTTCTGCTTCTGGAACCTCCCTGCTCTGAAGCCTCTGTTATTGCAGTAACATGAATTTCCCTGCACAGGATGGGAAGCAGGTGCTGATTTAAGCAGTGCATATATGTTAGGTGTGGTGGTGAGGGCTACAGCAGAAAGGAAGCAGCCAGCAAGCATCTGTTGCCACCTGAGCCTCCTCTGACATCACCGTATGGCATGCCGCCTTTGCCAGTAAAGCTGAGAATAATCTATAAAAGGCATGTGTATGTACTCAGTCACTAAATCATGTCTGATTCTTTGCAACCCCAAGGGCTGTAGTGTGCCAGGCTCCTCTGTCTGTGGGATTTTCCAGGCAAAAATACTGGAGCGGGTTGCCATTTCTTTCTCAAGGAGATCTTCCTGACCCAGGGATGGAACCTGTGTCTCCTGCTTGGCAGGCGGATTCTTTACTACTGCACCACCTGGGAGGTTCCCCCCTAAAATGCATACGTGTATACATATTTATATACAGACATGGAGACTTGGGTTCAAGCCCTGGGTTGGGAAGATCCCCTGGAGAAGGAAATGACAATCCACTCCAGGACTATTGCCTGGAAAATCCCATGGACAGAGGAGCCTGGTAGTCTACAGTCCATGGGGTTGCAAAGAGTTGGACACTACTGAGTGACTTCACTCACTGTGCATGCAAACATAAAACTTACGGTTTGCTCTCTCTCCAGACATCTGGACATATAAAAAAGAATGATGGGAAAGTAAAGTAGCAAAAAATACAATGAGCTTAATCATGGTTTTAATGTCAAATCAGAGCAGCTGTGACAAACACGATAAGAACGTGGCTTTATGTCCAAGACAGAAGTGATGTCTTTCTCTTTCTCATTCCTCACCCTCTGCCTAACTTTCTCTGGCTGTTATCCAGCTTCAAAACCCCCAAACTGCAGGCACAATTGACTGCAGTTTTAGAGTTTTCAAAGAAAAGCCTTCTGGACAAAAATTTTCCATTATTTTTAGCCAAAGAGAAACAGGTGATAACCTTTTAAAATAACTAAATGGAACTGCTAGAAAAAAAAAAAAAAAGAATCACAGGGGAAATGAATTAGCTGTTTCCCTTTTTTCCCATGTCTCAGAAAGTTTAACATTTTTCTGTGATTTTTTTTTTTGTCTTGTTAGACATCATGAAAGGACAGTTGCTCACCAGAAACGCAGGAAGGGAACAGACTCGTTAAACTTGGGCACCTGAGATAAACTCTCTCAGGAGACAAAAGAGCTGTCTGCCTGAAACACACTGTAAAAGACTCATAGTTTGAACCACAGTTCAAAATATACCTTAGAGGAGACGTTCTAATTAAATTCCTTAATATAACGTTTTTGAGAGCTAATATGCACTGTGCCTCTTACAAATTCAGACATGTCAGTAGGAATCTTTCTTTTTTTTTTTGGTCCAGGAAAGTGGTAGGATGGAATGGGCCTGATGGTGGTCGGGCGCCTCATTGTACGAGGATATTGACAAAATTGTTTCACTTAATGCCCTCAATAGCTCTATGATGTTGATGTTTGTGTCCCTGCTTTGTAGCCGGGGACACCAGTGTTCAGCTGTGTGAGGGAGGCAGATATAAACCATACAGCTTCTTGATAGTAACATTTAAATTCATAGAGCCACAATAAGATGTAGATATGTGTGTTATCTTTCTGAGGAAGGACAGATAATATTTTCCTTCTGTAGGATCAAAAACAGCTTCATGAAAAAATGATTGTTTATACAGAACTCAAATAATATAGAGAGATGTGAAGAGAAAACGAGAAGGGGTTTTCGAGTGAAGAAAATAATGAGGAAAACGGGATGCCTGGAGAAAGAATGACAAGAACCAGAGATGGGTGTTAATAGAGTGTAAGGTCTGTGAAAGGAAACCAGAGTAAAACAGAAGAACAGAGTGGTTGGTCAGGTAAGATCACAGAGGAAAGCCTACAGTCTGAAAATGTTACAGTTCCTCTTGGAAATAACTAACCACAGGACGAGTGAGCTAATCAGTGGTGTGATCAGCATCTGCTTGGAGTGTCAGTCTCTCATCCACACATAAGGAATCCTCAAGCAGGAATTCCCCTAAAGAGCTCCTTGGGAAATGAGATAGACCATTCGAACATGCTGGAAACAGAAAGCTCAGGTTGCTTTCTATCTCCAGGAACAGATAACTGGTGTTGGGTCTGAATCCCATGCCATATCATTTCATTCTTTTTTAATCTTTCCAAATCCTTCACAGTCCTATGAGAATGTAAGAAGTCTGGGAAATGCCTCCCTCCTGTGGGTTGAGGACAGAAATAAAATAATATGATTGGACTCACACATTGGCTTTACCAAAACAGGGGTCAGAGGTGACATAAAAGTTCAGAATTGGAGCATTTGGGGGTGGCTGAGACTGGCATTTAGCAGTATCTGTGCTTTCCCTTCCTTCCTGAGCATGTGGGTAGCCAGTCCCTCAGTGCAATACAGGGCATTATCTTGAAATGGGGTAAAATATTCAGTAAAACACGTTGGCTGAGGTCACTGGAGAGTCACCCCAAATAACCATTGAGTTCATAACTGTAGAGGAACACGCCACTAGCCTCCAACAGGAATTTCAAAACAAGCCTTGTATTAAAACACTGAGGTTTGAATACATTGGTGAATATTTATGTTACAGGAATCAGGATGGCCCTACTGAAAATGGAGAAATTCTGTGCAAGAGGTAATGTTGCTCCTGGTTAGAAGCCTGAATTCTGGCATCAAATAGAGCTTTTCCTCCCAGCCTTATGTTTGAGGAATTGACAATGATTAAGCCAGTGTTTAGATGCTCTATAGGGCTTCCCTGATAGATCAGTTAGTAAAGAATCTACCTGCAATGCAGGAGATCCTGGTTCAATTCCTGAGTCGGGAAGGCCCTCTAGAGAAGGGATAGGCTTCCTTGGTGGCTCAGCTAGTAAAGAATGTGCTCACAATGTGGGAGACCTGGGTTCTATCCCTGGGTTGGGAAGATCCCCTGAGAAGGGAAAAGCAACCCCCTCCAGTATTCTGGCCTGGAGAATTCCATGGACTGTATAGTCCATGGGGTCACAAAGAGTTGGATAGGGCTGAGCTATTTTCACTCACTTAGGTGTTTTAAATAGTTCAGGTACTTTAAATGCAAAAATTTAGACACTAGATTTTAAAAATACTACATATTTTTGTTTAAATGAGGCAAAGGGTTAAGAAACTTTCATAGGGAAAATAAGAAAGGATGGAGACAAGTTTCACCCTCCAATCACCAAGCTTTGTGAATATTTTGGTTTTGGCATCTCCATGTGAACTATTAAGGTAATTATTGAAGTTTAAATCTAATTTCAAAAGAAGGGAATAACACATTTTTTTAAAAGAAAGGGCATAATTACCTTGTATAACTATTGCCAAAGGCTAAAATAATAAACCTAGAAAATGCTTTGAAGATTAAAAAGCAGAACAAAATCCTGATTCTTAGTTTTACTAAGTTAACCTATTTCCAGATTACTTTCACATTCAGATATTTCCTATGTAAATCATGTTCTCAATAAATATTGCCATGATCCTTTACTCCCCTATAGCATAGAAGAATTATGCATCCACACCTTGCCAGGCCCTGGTGATGAGTAAAAAATATTTTCCTTATCCTTTGATTTCAGACTTGGCCACTGTTCACTTGGCCAATGGCTATTGCAGACATAAGTAGGTCAAGCTGAGGCTTAGAATGTGCTTGTGTAGTGACACTGGCACTTTTGGCCTCTGTCCTTGCTATAAAACAGTCTTTCAAGATTTCACCTGTTGTCCCAGAAGAAGACTAGTAAGTCGTAACTGGACCCAACTCACAGCCTGGAGCCACATTCAACTAAAGGCAGCTTCAGTGAAAAGTGACAATCAATGCTCTTATTAGTGGTGGTCAGTACTTAGCATTGCTGTGGCGCTGTGACCCAGACCACTAGCCTGCACTGCCCTGTGGTCCTTTCACTGCGGAGATGTTATCTGTCTGAGTCTCTGTGTTAGTTACTTAGTCATGGCCAACTCTTTGTGACCCCATCAACTGTAGCCCGCCAGGCTCCTCTGTCCATGGGATTCTCCAGGCAAGAATACTGGAGTGGGTGACCATTCCCTTCCCCATGGGATCTTCCTGACCCTAGGAATCTTCCTGACCCAGGTATCAAACCCAGGTCTCCTGCATTGCAGTCAGATTCTTTACCATCTGAGCCATCAGGGAAGCCCCGTTATCTGCCTACTTCTTCTAAACCCCCAAAATAGCTGCTACTAAAGACCTTTTGTGCCTTCCTATGTATTCTATCTCTCTTAAAAAAAAAACAAAACACTAGTATTTATCCAGTGTCTAAAAGGTGTCACTGATTGTATTAGGTACAGGGGACACAGGGATGAATGAAGAGTTTGTTTCCCTAGTATCTCATAACAGGAAATTTTACATCAGCAAATTTGTACCAAGCAAGGTCTTCCTTCTTTCTGCTTTCAGGACCAGCTCCATTCATCGTGAAGGGCCAGCTATGGTATTTTTTATTTTTAACACTTAGCCTTGAGGAAAGTGCTTATCACGCCTGAATCCTCGAACCACCTTCATTGTACCTTAAGAGAGGTTGAAGGCACAACTCCTGGCAAAGCGTCTGGGTGAGACCCACTCCAGAGCAACAACGGATCCTGCTGACAGAGAAGTGCTAATACTTGGTAAATTAGAACACGGGGCTCGCGGTGCGGCTCAGCTCTGATTGTGAATGAGCGTGATTGCAGTTCAGCGGTGCATGAATGCATAGATTGGAATGCAGATGAACTGAAAAATTGGGTTGTTGCTTACATCTTCGCTTACCGCTACGTCAAATTGAAGAAACACCAAAGGGTTTAATCAGCGTTACTGCACTCCAGCCCTGAGCGGACGTTTCAGATGCTACCTGGTTCTTTCCACCCACTCTGCCCTCCCCTAACAGAGGGAACTTACACTCCACACCCTCCATGCTTCACTTCCTACTCAGCAAAGAACCACCAAGAGGTGATGCGTCTCTAATAAGACATTCATCTTATTGTGTCTTATTTCAACTATTTTAAATATCCATCTCTCTCTATATATATTTATATGCAATGATGCCGTCTCAGTTAGCATTGTGCCTGCCATTTTAAAGCTTGAAATAGTTGATTTTTAGATAAATGTATGACTGACAAAATGTTCAGTAAAAGGGGGACTTCCCTGGTTGTCCAGTGGCAAAGACTCTGCCTTTCTACTATAAGGAACATGGGTTCAATCTTTAGTTGGGGAATGCCATGTGATGTGGCCAAATTTTTTTTTTTAATTTAAAATTAAAAAAAAAGGGGGAGGGAATCTGTGAATCAATGCATTCCTTATTTCATCACTTTGATTTGTTTTTAAAAACTGTCCAAAAAAGAATCTTGAGAGATGGATAAAATTTGTGGGGAAACACATTCACTTCCAAAAAAAAAAATTTTTTTTCATTTTAACTTCTACTGAAGTTGGTTTTCTTTACAAAGCATTTTATGAGGAATAAGACTAATAGGAAATGAGTAAGTAAGAAAGTAAGTAAATAAATGCATGTTTTCAAACACAATTACAAAGTAAGTCATTAATACCAAAATAAACTGAAACTAATGCAAGCGATGTTTCTTCTCTCTTCCATTTTGCCCTCAAACCACAAACTAAATTACACTGTACTCTTTAATCTCTGGCTTTGTCCAAATTGAGAGAAGTAATTTGGAACGGCTCATACATAATTTATTAAAAGTTCCCTATGTAGTGTACTTGCCCTAATTCAATAACACCACACTCTTCTAATTTGACTTTTAATATATTATGGTTATTTATTAAAATTTTAATTAGTCTGAAAATTGCTTTCGCCAGACTCTAAAATCCATTTTAATAACAGAACTGGACAAAATGAACTGTTTTAAGTCTCTCATCTTAGCACCAGTTTTTAGAAGCTGCACTGAAGTACACACATATGGGAGTGCACATTCCCAAAGATGTTCATGGCCAAGGATGGGATGGAGCCTAGTATCTGAGGAGATGCAAGCGGCCATAAATTAGTGGAAAGTGCTCAGGTTAAAATTCTGCTCCAAGACTAATTGTATGCATCCTATGAAATACTCACAGACCTTCTTTGAACAAATGGATATTCTTGGGTAAATTTTTTTTTCCCTCCACAAGTAGGTTTGAATTTTACAGCAGGAAGTGAGATTAAGCCAGAGCTTTGTTTTCAGAAACATATAATATCGACGAATAAGATCATTCAAAAGCATATCATTATAATACACACTAGAAGCCCTGCTTTATTAATTTGACATTTTCCTTGACTGCTTTATACATTAAGGGTGCCAGTGTACCAACCATCGTGTGCTTAAAAAGAGTCAGTTTAGCACCTGGAACATAGCAGGAAGCTGGTACATATTTCCTGAAGGACTATATGAAAAGTCTACTTTGTAAGTTTTTAAAAAGGCACGTATATGTTTTGTTTCAAAAGGTCTATTCTTTTAACTTTGTCCATAAAATAACATTCAAACTCCTTGTGGACAAAATCTGGCTTCTGTTTTCTCACCTGCTACCTTCTACCCAACTCAGTAAATTTTGTAGCCACAAGGATGCATTCCTGCTCATTCCACCTTGCAGGCTTCTTTAACTTTTCTCAGAATTTTCTGCTTCCCCTGAAAGCTCCCCTCTCTTGTTGCTAGAACTCAAGGAAGAGCATTCCTCCTCCTAGAACTTGGACTAGGTCTCTTGGCAGAATCAAGCAACCTGGCATCTGGGTGGCCGCAACACCCTACCCATACTTTACCTCTCATTGCAATGTCCGTAAAGTCTCATGACCATTCCAGTGTGTAGATAAGTGTCTCTCATTAGACATGGACCTTCTGGAGGTTTACAGAAATCCACATTTGTATCGGCCAATACCCGACACAGTATTTTATATAGAAATTATTGGATAAATGACTGTTGCATTGGAATTGAATGTGGATAAGTGTACACAAAGACACGTGATTGCACTGATAAATGCAGAATTGCAATCCAAGATCTAGAAGTAGTTCTTTGGACTAACAGGAAAAAGAAACAACAAGCATAAGAAAAAGAAAGTCTGTGACGACTCTGCAAGGCAAACAAAAACAGGTGGATTTCGAAGATGAGTCCAACTGTGGAGATGCGACCCCTAGGGGTGAGCTTTTCTAATTTTTTGTTTGTTTATCCCCAGAGCCAGCCCCAGCTGGGGAAAGGTAGCATAGTGGTGGTGGCTAAAACTAGAGGAGAAACCATGTATTTCTCAACCAGAGGAGGGGGAAAAGTGGACCCTGGAGATTGGAGCATGTGGGGATAATTTCTGATTATTGATTATTGGGGAATGGATCCCTTCAGTTTATGAATGGGCCTGCAAAGCTCTCAGGTTTATTTCTGAGTTCTGCATGTGTGAGATAGACCCACATAAGTATAACAAGGAGAAGGCAATGCCACCCCACTCCAGTACTTTCGCCTGGAGAATCCCATGGATGGAGGAGCCTGGTAGGCTGCAGTCCATGAGGTCGCTAAGAGTCGGACACGACTGAGCGATTTCACTTTCTCTTTTCACTTTCATGCATTGGAGAAGGAAATGGCAACCCACTCCCGTGTTCTTGGCTGGAGAATCCCAGGGACGGGAGCCTGGTGGGCTGCCATCTCTGAGGTCGCACAGAGTTGGACACGACTGAAGCGACATAGCAGCAGCAGCAGCAAGTATAACAAAGCTCTGTGGAGCTGAGCTGAAATTGGAACCACCGTTTAGTCCCAAACTAAGCTCAGAGCTACACATGCACCAAAGAGATATTATTACAGACCAATGTATCACAGGCTTGGGTCACCGACCTGATGTAAAATGTGGACACTTTAACTGAACAGCTCATCCCCTGTGCTACATGTGTACAAACAAGACTCTCACCAGCAGAATATGGTTGGAGGCCTGAACTGAGATTTGAGCTACTACAGACAAGAGATGTGACCAGCATTTGCTGTTTGAACATACCAGGATTTATTGCCTGCTAACCAAAAACACCCACGTTTTCCATAGGACTATAGCAGAACCCAGGATCCACATGATGCAGCAGGTACAGTATTCACATTACATTCATGTTTCTTAGTAAACAAAGAGAAACTATTCTCAAGTGAAAAGCAATCAGTGATGTTTATCCCAATAGACTCAGATACTGGAATTATATATATATATATATATATATAAAGGACTTTAAACCAACTATTATAACCATGCTCCATGACTAAGGGGATTAACAGATACACGCTACTACATATAAAATAGACAAACAACAAGGACCTATTTAACAGCACAAAGGACTATATTCAATATGTTGTAATAACCTATAATGGGAAAGAATCTGAAAAATGGGAAATATATATATATATATGCAACTGATTTATTTTGCTTTACACCTGAAACATTTTAAATCAAATACGCTTCAATAAAGCAAATATATTAATGAGGAAAAAATTGGTCATGNGGAAAGAGATCATTGCAGGAAGCAAAAGAAAACTTCCCCCAAATGATAAATCTCATTAGAAATAAGATCTCACATCCATGAAGCAAGATGGCTATAAAAAAAAATTTAGAAACCAAGAAAGCGCTCTTGGAAATCTACACTGAAAATCCAGTACAAAGTTGGAAGACAGAGTAGAAGCAAAAATCTCCTAAAAGGTAGAACAAAAACAAAAAGGAGGAAAAATTGAGAATTAAAACATAAGAAAACTAGAGGATTAGTTTCAAAGTTTAGCATCAGGACAATGATGTCCCAGAAAACTCAGAAAGAGTGAGAAAGTAGAGGGGGTGAATTATCAGATAAATATATAAAACAAGAACATTTTTCAGAACACATGAGTTTCCAGCTTGAAAAAGTCTACAGAATTGCCCAATACAAATGCATGTTATAAACATGAGCACAATACTGTTCAATTTCAGAACATCCTAAAACTGACAGATCACATACTAAAGGTCAAGAACCAGAACAGCATTAAACTTAACAACAATACGGAGACCTAAAGGATAATGGAACAAAGCCGTCAACATTCAGAGGGCAATTTGAACAACTGAAAATGGTATGATAAGCCCTAGGATAAAAGAAATATCAATGAGTGTGTGCTGATACAAATAACTAAATGAATGACTAAATGCATGGAGGAGAAGGAACAGCTTCATCTTACAAAAGAATTTCATTATGACTGTAAAAGAAATGAGGCAAATAGAAAATTACTATTAAGCACATTATATTAATAACTCTTGATAGGTAAGATTCACCAATGGATGCTAAAATTTGATAAGTGAAAGTTTGAGGACAAACAGGATATTTGCATTATCTGAGAGAATCTCTACCAATATTTTTACTAATTACAAAAGGAAAAATAATCATGAGAATGAGAAACCTAGCATGAACTACTTAGCCAAGTGATGAAGATGGACGTCCTGAGTAGTGCGTATAGCATCAACATGGAGCCCTGATATGAGGCAGGAAGATGGGCACATCGTCTTGGTGGCATTCTCACCCCAAAGTCCATAAGCTCAACTGAATCATGATAAAACATCAGAAAAATCCAAACCGAGGGAAATTTTACAAAATAANTCTGACACTGTTTCCATTGTTTCTCCATCTATTTGCCATGAAGTAATGGGACCAGATGCCATGATCTTCATTTTCTGAATATTGAGCTTTAAGCCAAGTTTTTAACTCTCCTCTTTCATTTTCATCAACCGGCCTTTTAATTCCTCTTCACTTGTTGAAAATATTAAATGTGGGTAGTAAGGAATAAAAATAGCATCTTTAAAAATGCACTTGAACTTAAGATATCTGCAAATTAACCACTGAGACAGAAACCTCATAGTAGCTACAAGCCAAAAATCTACACTGCTTATTTAAAAAAGAAACAGGAATCCGAAAGAAAATGAAAATTAATGAAAGTCATCATACCACAAATGAAGAGAGCTGAAGAAGACAGAAACAAAGAACTATAAAACCATCAGAAAATTATAAGAAGATATTCATTTCAACAATTACTTTATTATAAATTAATTATTAATATTAATTTTAAATGGACTAAATGTGGTAATTTAAAAATATAGACTGGTCAAAAGATTAAAAAAAAAAAAAAACACCTCAATTATATGCTGCCTAAAGGAGATTCATTTGTGTAATAAAGCAATGTACAGAAAGTGAAGAGGTAGAAAAAAGTATTCCGTGTAAATAGACACAGAAAGAAAGAATAGTAATGTATATGTAACACAAAGGATACTTTAAGACAAATACTGTAACAAGAGATAGATGATTATAAAACCAATACAAAGATCCCATAATTGTTTAGAAGTCTAGTAAAAAAAAAAAGTAACAATTCAGGTTGATGTATGGAAACATCACCACAATATTGTAAAGCAATTATCTTTCAATTAAAACAAGTAAATTAATAAAAAATATAACAATTGTAATATATATGCACTTAACATAAGATCACCTAAACACATAAAGTATATGTCCAGTTCAGTTCAGTTCAGTCACTCAGTCATGTCCGACTCTTTGTGACCCCATGAATCGCAGTACGCCAG
>SJYV01047439.1:237722-278032 GCA_006410875.1 Neotragus pygmaeus | reverse complement strand
GCAGCCAAAGATGGAGAAGCTCTATACAGTCAACAAAAACAAGGCCAGGAGCTGACTGTGGCTCAGATCATGAACTTCTTATCTTGCTTATATGTCCCAAAATTCCATACAAGGAAGTGCAGCTTTTGGTCCTGTTTTAAATATGAGGACTTTGGTGATCAGCTCAGCTGGTTAAGCCTGTTTCCTCGGTCACTGAATGAGATGTCATCAGATAGTACCCTATACTCAATCACTGAAGAAGCTTGCCAGCCACTGGGTGCTCAGGACAGGATGGTTTTCTCCTCTTTGCCTTTGGTCTCCACCTTCCTTTTCTTTTGTTTGTTTCTTTTTTTTTTCTTTTTTCTTTTTTGGCTCTTTTAAGTGTCTCTAATGTGGAATTCTAATCAGAAATAGCAGAAGGGGTGCAGTGATTTGCTCCAGCTAATGGGCTCTTCCTGAGGTTGGACTGAAAGCAACTGAGGACCCTACCATGCCAGATATTGGGTGGGGGAGGTTATGTCTAATGCAAAGAGAAATAAAATATTTGAGTTCTGCAAGTGCCACCCTTGTTCTGTGCTCCTAAGAAATTGTATATTCTTAAGAAATAATGTATATGCTGGAGGTAAGGAAGCAAGTCTGTTAGCTCGCAATAGACTCCAAGGTTTCATGTTAAATGATTTTTGATGAGGAAGTTGCCATTTCCTCTGACAATGATCTGCTCTGTTCATTGCTTGTCTCATTGTCCAACTCAGCTTGTAGGGCTTTGTCAGTCTTCATGAAAAGCTTTCTTTCCAGGCAGTGAGAAAGTTGAAGGTCAGAAGGAGGACACAGTGTGAGAATGTAGAAGCTCACAGGATTTGCTGAGTGATGAGACCCTCTCTAGCTCAGAGAAAAGTGAAAAGCCCTTTCTTGCCATCAAATTTAAAATTTATCAAGACAAATGGAAAACAAACACAGGAAAAGTTATTCAGAAAGCATTATGCTTTCAGCCTTCTGATTCCTTTGAAAAAATCCTCCATCAGAAGGGGCAGGGTTGAATTCTGCAGCAAATGGGATAGGAAAGAAGGAACTACCCAGCATACATAGGAGAGGATTGAACCAGAATATAAACTGAAGGCACTAGGTATTTTGTCTTTATAAACCCACCGTGTTGAAGAGGTGTGCTCAGGCTTCAACCAATGACTAGCAAGTGTCTACATAATGAGCAGCAAGCCCTACTCTGTATCTAGAGATCACATATATGGAGTAATAGCCTCTGCTGGGCATGGCTGGCTAATTGTCTGAAGCCTGGATGAAGAGAGAGGATTATATTACATGCTCCAGCATATTACATTAAGCTGAATCCTGATTCAGAGCCAATGTTTTTGTTCAGTGATGCTTGGTGCTTTAGATCTCTCCCTGGTGGAGTTTATCTCCCTGAGGAAAAACAGTGATAGCTGTAAAGAGCAGTCCATAAATTTTTTCCTTTCTTTTTTTATTGGAAGATAATTGCTTTACAATATTTTATTGACCCATGCCATGCATCAACATGCATCAGCCACAGGTGTACATATGTTCCCTCCCTCTGGAACGCCCCCCCCCCGCCCATATCCCACCTCATCCCACCTCTCTAAGTAGTCACAGAGCAGTGGGTTGAGCTTCCTGTGTCACACGGAAAATTCCCACCTGCTGTCTATTTTACATATGGTAATGTGTATGTTTCCATGCTAGTCTCTCAATTCATTCCACTTTCTCCTTCCTCCATCTACTGAAATAGGTTAATCAGTATCATCTCTTTAAATTCTGTACTCATGTGTTAATATACAATATTTGTCTTTCTCTTTCTGACTTATTTCACTGTGCATAATAGGCTCTAGGTTCATCTGCCTCATTAGGACTGACTCAAACGCACTATTTTTTTTAAACAGCTGAGTAATATTCCATTGTATATATGTGCCACCATTTCTGTATCCATTCATCTTTGATGGGCTAGTTGCTTCTATATCGGTTGTAAAAAGTGCTGCAGTGAACATTGAGGTACATGCATCTCTTTCAATTACGGTTTTCTTAGGGTATATGTCCAGTAGTGAGATTGCTGGGTCAACAAAAATACTGGAGAACTTTTCTATGTCAGTATAGAGACATCTTCTAGAAAAAGGAACACTGGACTGAGAGTCATTTGTGCTAGACTGGGATTTTCTAGACTTGGCACTGCCATTGGGCAGGTGTTTGACTCAAGGTAAACCAGTTGTTATCACAGAATTGCCACCTTCTAATCCATAAAGTGAGAGAGAACGAGAACTTTCTTCAGATTACAACCAGTCAGAAAACCCAATGTGTACAATAGATAAACTCAGAGAAGCTCTGGTTGGATAACAGATAAGGAAAGAAGAACCCATTGCTTAACTTTCCTCTGCTCCTTCCCACTTTCCCTTCAAGTGGCTTCACCAAATCTTTAGACATCCATAGTTCCCAAAATAGCCTCCCACGCTAATCCCCGTGGAGATCACATAGTAGAAATGTTAGTCTTTTATTACTGTGGTTTTAGACTTGTGTGTGTTCTAAAATATCAGTAGGAGAATCACCCTGAAGGTGATTTTACAAAGAAAATAGAAACATGCAAGAGGATGTCTATGTCCTGCAATTCCCAAGTTTTATTTTGTTGTTGTTGTGTTTTAAGTTCCGTCCTTCTCTACTATATAGAAATCTGTAGTGATTTTGGTTCAAATTAAACCACATTGATACTATGCTACTGTGTGAGTTATGGTTGTATATTGTTGGTTAAAGAAAAATTCTCCATGTTGATCAGTCTCAAAAGGAACAGTATGATAACAAAGGGATTCCCAGGTGGCTCAATGGTAAAGAATCCTGCCAATGCAGGAGATGCCGGTTGGATCCCTGGGTCAGGAGGATTCCCTGGAGGAGGAAATGGCAACCCACTCCAGTATTCTTGCATGGAAAAGTCCTATGGACAGAGGAGCCTGAGGGGCTAGTCCATGGAGTTACAAAGAGTCGGACACAACTGAGTTACTAAGTACACATGCATGTGATGACAAAAGCTTCTCTGTTAGGTGACTAGACCAAACTGTCAGGTTAAAAAAAGAAAAAAGCAAAAAAACAAAAACAAAAACAAAAACCCCCCACCAAAACAGGAAGCAGAGAGGTAGGTGCATTTGAACTGCTGGTTTTTGGTTTAAAGAATATGTCTAGGTTAGGAAGAGATTTTATAGAATCATAAAGCATTGAGAATTTAAAGCTAGATGGGATCAAAATGATTTTATCCCAAGGGTGGCTTTAGTTTTTGAGAGGAGCTTTTCTTTTTCTTAAAATGAATGTTCATGTATAAGCAAAGGATTTTGATCTTTTGACTAGCCTCTTAGGGAATGTTCTTCTTTACAATATGTGTGGGGTTTTGGAAAGACTGGTAAAGCCTTTCTGGGAAAGAAAATGTAATAGTATGTGGGTAAATTGGGAAATTGAAATAATTACCCTGTTTATCAAGGTAATTTCATTAACACTAGTATTATCAAATATCGTTGCTGAGATCATTAAAACAGTCCTCAGCTGAAAGGGAATCACTTATGTGCTTTAGTGATGGTATTTTCATTACATTTTTAAAAATTTGAAAAACAGAATGCAATCAATTAAGCCACATGTCTGCAGAAAAAAGGTCACATTTTTGCAATTATTTTAACATAAAGAAGTGTTACATATAGAGTCACTGTCAATTACTAGAAATAATTATGTATTTTCTTGGGTAACTTCTTGGTAATTAAAGTGTCAGTGAAGCATAAGATGTTTTGTTAATGAAAAGATTAAAAAATCTCACAAGAGTTTATCATATTTTGTTGAAATGTGGCTCAGTGTTTATTATCATAATTTCTGATTGTTATTGCATAACCTTGAATCATATTAATGCACAAATCATGAGTATAAGCCAAATAATAGCTCATGAAGTAAAAGATACATCATATGAGGTGGTTCAATAGCAATCAGAATTATGATAATAAACATTAAACTGTGTTTCAACATAGAAACAAAAACACTCTAAAAATATTTTTTGTTTTGATTTTGAAAGAATCTATGACACTAATTACAAAAACAATTACTGAAGAGGAAAAAAAAGAAAAAAAAATTGTCCTATTTGTTTTCAAGTATTCTATACTGAATAGTATAAACATACAAAACTGCAAATGGAATTTTTATGAATAAAATAATTTCTAAAATGTTGAAAAAGACATTTTGAGTAAATTTTTCACATTGCATGTTGTATGTTTTTGAAACTAATAATGCTAACCCATCCTTAGCTAGGCAAGACTTTACTTGTTACTTTAGAAGAAGGAGGTGGATTTAAATTGATTCATTCTTTTATTCCTATCGTTTATGTGACCAGTAAAGATGTGACATGAGACAGTAAATAGGTCAATGTGCACTTCTTGTTTCCAGATGTTTCCTGGGAGGAGCAAGAGAACCACAGGAAATCTCATAGGGATACAGGCAAGATTGAGATGCTCCTGGATTCTGAACCTAAGAAGATAGGACATAAAACGAATACATTGCAAAGGTGGAAAATTAGGAGCTGTTGTAATGGTGTGCTAGATCTGGCTCTTAGAATAGGTTTGTCGAGAGTAGATCTTGTGCTACTAATGTGTATGTGCTCTAGGTGGTGCGTTGGTAAGTCGTGTCTGACCCCTTGCAACCCCAGGGACTATAGCTCACCAGGGTCCATTATCCATGGGAATTTCCAGGAAAAAGCACCGGAGTGATTTGCCATTTCCTCCTCCAGGGGATCTTCCTGACCCATGGATCAAGCCCTCTATATCTCCTGCAGGAGGATACTTTATCACTGTGACACTGGGGAAGCCCAGAAAGCAGAGTTTCAGTGGCTTTCCATTTGGAAGATTGAAATCAGTCTTGGTAAGGTTATTTACACAATGGAAATTGGCAAATGCTACCAATCAGAGCATTTTCTTTTTTCAGAAAGCCAATTTTTTAGCAAACTAGAAATGATGGGAAGAGAAATGGGCTGTGGATTTGAAAGTCACATTGATCAAAATAGTGACCACTATAGAGCTCAATTAGATTCTCTTTAAGTAGAGGCAAAGATTTACATTTATTTACCTTGTTAAAAATGACCCCTTATCTGATCTGTAAGCCTGAATAAATTTGGAAAATCTGGTCCAGTGTTTTTGATTTGACTCTTTACCATTCATATAAAGCTTCTAATACTGACATGACCTTTGTTGCCTTCTGCCCCAACAGACTCCCATTAATCTTTTCTTCAAAGAACAAATGAAATGGAGGCTTTACTAAGGGACTTCTCTAGGACAGGACCTCTGCTCCTTGCGACCTGACAGCCCTCTGATTTTCCAAGTAGCTTTTATTTAGTGAAAGTTCAAGCACCTTGTAACACATCAGACATCCCATATCTGGACTCCCAGGTTCTCTTTGCATTCCTATTCCCAAGTATTCATCACACTACTCTCTCACTCTCTTGTGCATGTTGGATTTGTACCTTTGCCAAGAGTTCTCTTCCTCTTCCTCACCATCTGTCTGTCTAATCCCCAATTCAACTAGAATTATAGAAAAACTGTTGCCTGCAAAACCTAATCTTGTCCACAATAGTCATTGCATGTCGTATCTCCAAGAACAGTAGCTCTTTATTTTGCAAATATTTTTGAACAATTTGGAAACTGCAGTTCCAAGCACACTGTTCACACTGTAGCCAAGGGTTTCTGTTAAACTTGGAACAAATCTAGGAGCTACTGTTTACATAATTGAAGGGATGAGGGGGGAAGTGAAAAGGAAAAGGTATCTTTTCAGGATGAGGTTGTACTCGAAGATCCTATAACTCAAAATTTTGGGATTAATATTTGTGCCTAGATTAGTTTACCTTAGAGCGTTCTACTATAGAGATGTGGGTCTAAGATCATTAACAGATTTTCTGGTTTATGGACAAGAACTGAAACTTGGGGAGCCAGATTAACTTTTTTGTCTAATTGTCATGGGATGGAAGGCTGAAAGGACCAGCTGAGGGAATGCATCAAAAGCATGTAGATATATTTGAAGTCTTAGTTCTTTAGTTTCAAGCAAGCCTTCTTATTTTTCATTTTCCTATGACCATATTATGACTTATTAATAAACATCTACATTTTTCAAGTGGGGATATTTAAATAAAACTTTATTGACATGTCATTTTTATAAAATTGTCTGTTGGATTGAACCCAGGTCTCCCACATTGCAGGCGGATTCTTTACTAGCTGAGCTACCGGGAAAGCCTGAGTACTGGAGTGGGTATCCTATCCCTTCTCAACACATCTTCCTGACCCAGGAATGGAACTGGGGTCTCCTGCACTACTGGCAGATTCTTTACCAGCTGAGCTACCAGGGAAGCCCTTTTCAAATGGGAACATTTAAATAAAACTTTCATTGAAATGTCATTTTTATGAAGCTGTTTTTTAAATTTTTTCCTTGTTTTTATTGTTACTTCAAATTTTAAAATAAAAGTATCTAACTCCAGACAAAGGGTTTTAGAGAGATTTACATGGGATTTTGAAGTTGCTAGGTTCACATCTGAACACCTGATCACTTCCCTCTCATCTCCTTGTGTTGTCAAAAGCTGACTTTTGCTTCTTTGTTTTCATTTTGCTGGGGGATGGGATTGGGGGTAGCATGATTTTAAACATTTCTGACTCCTCTTTTTGCACAAAGGTGTTTCTCTTGGCTGGAATCCTAACTTGGCTGGATTCACTTTGGTGTGGGTGTGACCTCAGTTTTCCTCCAGCCAATATTTTGCATGGCCATGCCAGTTGGGAGAGCCAAACTCTCTCTCCTGACCAAAGATCATAAAAAGGCAAAGGCAAGTGCTCAAGGCACTTTTCTGAGATGATGATTTAAATTATCATGCTCTCCTGGGGTCCTTGAGAAATAGGCCACTCTCTGATCATTTTTGAGCACTTGCCAGCATGCCTGAAATATGAGGAGAGGGAGAAGATGTGTCTGCTTTTCTAATTAGTTTTTTCCTCCACTAAGTCATATCCCCTTCCTTTTAAGTGACAGAAAACATTAGAGTTCTTAAGAGATGTCTATTTTCCACTGGGGTTTACATCATCGTTTTATCTAATTATTTCCCAATTACGAATAATAATTAAACCAAATGGTGATGCAAACTGGCATGGTAACAATCTATCTTTTTAGAAGAGCTTCCCAAAGGAGTTATAGAACACCAGGGTTGATCATTCTTTGTTCAGTCTCAAAAGTCAGCCTTGAAGAAGGCAAAAGTTACAAATCTTGATTTTTAAACCAAGGATGCCCCTTGTCCCTAATCTGAGAGAGAAGACTGATGAATTCAGTCTTCAACTCTTCTTGACACCTCAAGAGTGTTTTAATAGTTTCAATAAACATAGGCATGCTACAGAAGGAGAATTTGTTGGCTGAGGAACTATTAATTAACCTGGAGTCAGGATACCTGGATCTCGAGTGACTGCGTGTCTGAGTCTGCCAGAAAGAACCTTGGTGAATGCCTCTTGTTTTGGTATTATTGTGACTGGTGGCTCCTTCCACCGTCAGAAGTGTCCTACTTCAAATTCTTCTATAACTTGCTAGATGGACAAGCAAAATGTCAACTTAGATATTATTGATATCGGATTGCAAAAATCTAAGACACAAATCAAATTGTCTAAGTGGTATTTCTCAACCTCAAACATCCTATTTAAGATCAAATAAGAAACTAATAGAAGAAAATACACACTTTTCATGACAGCTCTACATATACAAGCTAAATTTACAAAATTTCTAGAAGAAGAAAATATCTTCAAGATCTTATATAGACAAATATTCTTTAAATGAGACTTCATAAAAATTAAAAACTTTCTGCTCTTCAAAGACACAAAAAACCAAAAATTCACAGACAGGNGTAGGTGCTTTCTGAACATTGAATGGATATGTAGAATATATAGTGTGTTGATGGAAGAGATCTGGGTTGGAAATACAAATTTGGTTGTGGATGAGATATCAGGCTTTTTATTGTTGGTGGAGCATAAAGTTTAGTCTAAAGTGTAACAAGAGGTAACTCCAAACATCAGCAGTTCTCAATCTTGTCTACGTTGTAACACAGAAGTCAAAATTTGTGGAATTTGCTGGAGTAAATGGACCAGGCTACTCTTCCCAAGGCTTTTGGTCCTGGACCCAGAAATTCCACCTGCCATGGGCTCCATTTAACAGTTATCTGTACCCATCAGAGGCGGTGCCAAGCATACTAGTAAGGAAAATCTACTTTAGAGAAGTTGCCTGATAAAGGAGACTGAAAACACAATGTTAATGAGCTAAGACTTATCTTGCCGACAGTAGGAATCACGAGATTTTTACGAGAATTGTGACAGTTAATATTTGTTTTAATTGGTGTTTTTCAAACTCTTCGTGGTGAAGAGTTTTTTTTTAATTTTCCAATGCATTGCAGTCTGATAATTTAGTAAAGTATAATTAAAAAGTGAATTTACTAGAACAATTTTAATATGTCAAATACTTTATAATTCAATTCAACAGATACAAAAATTATTCTCAAATTTGTGCAAAAGTTACTGTTTTCTCATGGACTGACATCAGTACAGATAATACCTTGACTAGCATAGTTTGGGATGGAGCATACTTTACAGAGTAGTAATAGAAAGAAGAAAACTTCTATGGACATGTTAGAGTTAGTTGGAAGACCACCAGGCGTTTTGTGGTGTTTGTTGAATGACCTAAGATAGCCTAACTGGATGATGTTTTGGCAGAGGCATGAAGCTTACTGGTGGGGACTTAACTCTACTGGTAAGTGCCCTGGCCACTCTAGTGTAGTCTCGTCCATTTCTCCTCCAGCATTCTACTCTTTGGGAGTCACTCTGGAGTGGCCTGACCTTGGTCAAGTGTAGCTTATGTCTAACCATATCTTGATTGATAGAAGTTTGATTATTTGTTCTAGCCTTTTGTGAAGTGACTACCATGAAAGAAGAGTGGAATGGTTAGCCTTTCTTCACAGTTAGCGCATGAAGCTACTCTTATCCTGGTAGAGCTAGTTTTCTTGCTTCTTTGTTTTTGTTCCCCTACTAAAAGAACCAGCATTTATCAGGGAAAAATAGGAGTTCTCCTGAACTGCTGTTGTGTTTTTCTTTTTGTATTTTGGAGGACCTGAACTATACTCTGGAAGTGAATATACCTATCCCAACAGGGATGTTATTTATTCAAACTTCCTTTTTTTTCTTTAAATATTTTAATATATATAAAAATATTTATAAATAAAATAAATATTTTATTTTTATATTTTATTTATAATAAGTANTGCTGTCCTTGCTCAAGAAAAATTGCCAGAAAGTCAGGGCCTTGTGCCTTAAGAACACCTGTACTAAAGCACAGCTTAATAAACCATACTCCACTATCAAAAAAAAAAAAAAAAAAATCTTGGATGTTTTTGGATCAGGTGACGCTGAGGTTTTCATTCTCAACAATGTCCTCAGTTCAGTTCAGTTCAGTTGCTCAGTCGTGTCCAACTCTTTGTGACCCCATGAATCGCAGCACGCCAGGTCTCCCTGTCCATCACCAACTCCCAGAGTTCACTTAGACTCACATCCATTGAGTCAGTGATGCCATCCAGCCATCTCATCCTCTGTCGTCCCCTTCTCCTCCTGATCCCAATCCCTCTCAACATCAAAGTCTTTTCCAATGAGTCAACTCTTCGCATGAGATGGCCAAAATACTGGAGTTTCAGCTTTAGCATCAGTCCTTCCAAAGAAATCCCAGGGCTGATCTCCTTCAGAATGGACTGGTTGGATTTCCTTGCAGTCCAAGGGACTCTCAAGAGTCTTCTCTAACACCACAGTTCAAAAGCATCAGTTCTTTGGCACTCAGCCTTCTTCACAGTCCAACTCTCACATCCATACTCACACATTTTTTGGGTTTCCCATCCTATAGCAGCTGGTTTGATTCATTTATTTATTTTAAAGTTCAATTTGTGATACAGTTAGAAGAGACTGTCAGCAAGGGAGAGTCAAATGGAAAGTTTATTTTTTTTTCTCCAAAGGGTAAATGGTGGACAAGTAGGAGACTGCTGGCATGGGGCTTATTGGATTTATTTGGTTTATTTTTTCCTAAAATCTTTCCCTCTAAGAGGACAAAGTTCTTCTTTTCTCTTTAAGTGCAAAGCCAAAAGTGAGAAAAATTTGAAATTTGATTTAAATTTTTTTGATTTGGAACAGACTAAAGAAAACACTGAGGCTGACTGAATTTTCTTTAATTTAAATAGGAGAGAGATTGGAATTCCCACGAGAGGACTGATCGTTGAAATTCATATTTATTTTTTTAAATATGTCATTGGGGATATGCTGATTTTGAGGGATAAAACAGAGAGTAAGGAGCTCCAGAAATATGTGTGAGACCGGGCCATGAAAGGATGAGAAAGAGCTGAAGCCAGTGATAGTGGATAGCCCCACCAACACAGTGAGACTGGCTCGTGAAGCCTCCTGCAAATCCCCTGTCTCAACTATTGCCCTGATAGGCTTTATGTTTCCTCCATTAGAAATATTCCATGATTTGAGTATGAGTTATACAAAAACAAAAAAGAAACAATAAGACCCCCAAACCAAAAAAACAATTAAGGAAAATTCTTGCAGTTGAAAATGCTTAACAAACTGGAATAAACAAAGGAAAATGATGTCTTTATTTTAGGATTTCCCTGGACCTATAATATTCTCATGTGCATTTTGAATCTCCAAGAAGAGCTATAGGATTAGCCATGTAAGAAGTCTTAACTTCAAATGAGAGGAAAGTTTTATCCATTTACCTCCCATTAACATCTTAGGAGGCTGACCTCAAAATTAAAAAAAAAAAATGCTTTGATGAAAGCATTGAAAAATTACTGTTAAAATGTAAATCATAACAGGGACATGATAATATTTGAAAGCATTATTAACCAACTTAACTCCTCAGTTTAGTTTATCTAATTAACTGCAAGTGCCTTGTAAAACTCTTGTGGGAAGGACACTGGACTGAATCAAAGTGTGACAGGGGACAGACGATATCAATAATCTATCCAGAAGGCCAGGAGACATAGTAGATCGACCAAAGTGACAACATTTCTGAATTTTAAATAATTATCAGCTTCAATCTCTGTAGCATACATCAGTCAAGAACCATATAAGAGAAAAGAGATGTTTGATTTATTTAAACACAAGAATCATACACATCCGATTCTAGCATTTCTATATTAATTTAAAACATAAAACAAATAAATGGTTGCCAGCAACAAATTGAATGTTTAAAGTTTTCTCTGAATGCAAGTTTCTTTTTTGTTGTATGGAGAACTGATATTGAAACTCAAGGTTTAGCAGGTTTATGTTGACACTACCAGTGACACCAAACCTATTTCCTTTCATTAAAAAAAAAATTTTTTTTTTGTTTTTTGACTGCATCATGAGGCATGTGGGATCTTAGTCTCATGCCTCTTGAAGTGGAAGCATGGAGTCCTAGCCACTGGACCATCACAGAATTCTCTCCTTTCCTTTCTTTATGTTCATTTAAGTGAGATTTCCCTGTCTCTCCTCCAAGTGAATCTACCTGATTGGATTCTGGCCAGTGCAATGTGGGCAGAAGTGATAAACTCTGCCTCTAGTCTTGGTGTACACAGAAAGTCTTGCATGATTCTCATTTTCTGAACCCTCCTATCTGCTAGGTATGTGCTACCAAGGCAACAAGAAGGCAGAGTCATGTGATTATAGCAACCTGGGTTCCTGAATCACCATCTGGAGGACAGTCACACAAGCACTCATACTGGATTTTGTATAGGTTAGAATTAAAGTTTTATTTTGTTAGGTCACACAGATTGCTAGAGTTGGACATGACTGAGCATGCTTGTATCCACTGAGATTTTGATTTTGTTTTGGTAGCACATTTCACCTTAATTGCCCTGGCCAACACAAATTCAGGGAATAAGGACATGTTTACTTGTGAAAGCTGAATCTAGAGTAATTTACTGGTCATAACACATTCTTTTCATAGTGACTCAACATGTACTCTATACTACTCCTGCCTCATCCCATGGAAATTGCTTTAAAATCAGATTATTATATAAGATTAGCTATAAAGTGTTCCAGTTTTTTAATATCTGCAACTGGTATCCTGCTCTTCTCTCCCATCTGCTGCACTGACAGTGACCACCCTGAACTAAAGTGCTCCAATTCCACCATGGTGTGTTTGGGGTCATATACAGCATATGTGGCTGTAGAAGTCACTTTCCCCAGCCATGAAGTGTGGAACCGCACCTCAGAGGATGCAGACCAAGCCCAGGCAGAGGACCCAACCAGGACCTGCTGACCTGGTAACTTTTCTCGTATTTACACACATTGGCCCTTACCCCAGCACAGCACAGCTGGCTGAAACAGTCCTCAAGACTTTAGGAACTCCTCCCAGGAATATTTCATGAAAGTATGAACTAGTCAGAAAACAAAGATGAAATTAATGTAAACCTTGCTTAGGAATTAAATAAATTTTCTGGAACAGGAATTTCAACAAGCATGATAGGAATCACTCTCTAAACAGTCAAAGTGAAGAGGTTAAGGAATATTTGTAATGCAGATTTACATCTGGTGAAAGTCTCATTTGATAAAAATATATATATTTGTTCAAGTCTAAGTGTGAATGACTCCTTTTGGGGAGTACATACTATGGCTTTTACCCAGAGGAACTCATAAATCCATGTCCCTTTTTATAGCCAAAGACGAATTTCAATTGACAAGTCAGCTATTTTGAAGTCTGTAAGATGTAATCCTATAAACAGGGATAGATCTAGGTTTTGTGAGTCTGGAAGGTTATACAGTTTTTAAGACCTTCTTTCAAAAGTGAACACAATTTAAATATGGAGGTAAATATTTATTTTGAGTGGGAAGTGAAGTCACAGTGAGTTACAAATTTTAAAGTTGACTGCCATAAAAATCATGGTTGACGCCTGTGTACTTAGTCGTGTCTGACTCTTTGTGACCCTGTGGGTTCCTCTATCCTTGGAATTTTCCATGCGAGAATACTGGAGCAGGTTGCTGTTTCCTTCTCCAGGGGATCTTCCTTACGCAGGTATCAAACTCATATCTGGTGTCTCCTGCAGTGGTAGGCAGGTTCTTAGCCATCAGATAAGCCCAGAGAAGTCACAAAACCCAGCAACATTATAGATCTGTTAGTAGACTTGCTAACGTTCTTCTATAGCACTTTTTCTTACATTTTTAGTTGCATACTCTGGTCATCTTGTTTTGTGATAATGTATGTAATATTTTCTGCTATAGATAATAAGATAACTGTCTCTTTTTTAGCAATTTTAATATGAATGGTTTAGAAGCTCCTTTGGCCTCGCACTTTTTTTTATTAGCAATTTTATGTGAATTATTAAGATGATTAAATTTAGGAAAAGTTCTCTATCAATATTCCTTTTATACATGGTCTATTATGATTGAAAAAACTTTTTCATAGACTAAGTTCTGGCTCCTTGATTTTGAACCTTGCTTCTTGCCACTGCACACTGTCCACATTTTTCTGGCACAAGTGTCATATCATGACATGACCTCTGGCCCTATACCTTTGTATCATGTGCTGGGTAAGTTAACACAGTCGATATTAGGAATATTCCTGAAAGCTGTTTCTGCATTGGGTTGACTGGAATAATCTGATTACACATGGAAGTAATGGCAAACCAAATAAATATATTTCAACAAACCCTAACTACATGTATCTTGTAAGTCAACATCCTTTGAACTACATATTAAAAATACCATGACTAGCATTACTTTGACTTTAGTGAGCCAGGCTGCCACACTTGAGGCTGTGCCTCAGGGGACCCTGTGCTTTTGAGTGCCTTCCTCCAAATTGCCCAATTTCTCTGAGGCCTAGCTGGGACTGACAGTGTCAAATGGATGGTCTCTATGGGTCATATGGGTCATCTGTATGGACCTTGGCCCTCCTTTCAACTATTGGGATGGTCTCTGACCTTCTACCTCATGTATGGGGTTGACCAGATGCCCTAATGATCTATGCACCTCAGATTTAGTGTGTTTTTGTGGATGAATTACACACATCAGTAAGGGCAGCTTTTCCTTCATGAAAACCTGTGATGCTGGGCCACCAAAATAGTGCTTAAGAGACTGATTTGAGGTGACTTTCACTCATGTCTGAAGAGTTTGGCTCTCTGAGCTGCTGACAGTCCACTCTCAACCCTTAAACTTCAGCTATGGAGGTAGATCTATATATTGGCTCTCACCAGACCTTGTTATGACTGTCCTAACTATATCTCACATAGGACCTTGACCTTTCTAATATATTTTAATAAAATTGTTTATGTAAATAGAAGCCCAACAGAAATATTTTGTTTGGGTCCCTGCATATCCAGTAAGAAGGCATGCTGTGGCCACTCCTGCACAACCTAACAAAAAAAAAAAGCAAAATATGAAAGACGGGATATTTGATGGAAAGAGATGACAGTCTAAACTGATTGAGGAAATAACTTTTTTGTTTATTTTATAAAAACATATGGCCACTGAAAATCATGTGGTGTGTGGAGCCCATGCAACTGAGGGGCTACTTCTGCTAATGGACTTAATTTTGCAAAATGGTGGTATTCTCCTAGACTATTAATGATACCCCATAAAGACAATGAATTTAGAGTTTATTTAAAGCATAAATAATTTAAAGAACTGTTGCTTTTGCATAATCCTCTCTGCTGCATCTTATTCCAAACCCTGCAGAAAGTGTCTTTTTTCCCCCCACACAGCTGACCTTAATAACAAATACAGTGGAATTTGATTAATTCATCTTATATGTCCATAATTAATGTAAAAGGGGCTACACTCTCTCAACTCATTTCTCAGAAAATATCTAATAATGAAGTTCAAATGCAGCTTAATATGACCTAAATTTAAGAAATGTAATGGCTGGAGAATCACTTTGAAAAGTTAGAAGTGCTATGCAAATGTAAAGTATTCTCATTAGTACTACTATTATTAGTGAAGTATCTATAAGCTAACATTCAGTTATTTGCTGCATTACAAAATTTAAAATTAAAATAGTCTCTTGACATCTATCTCTCTGGGCTCCTTGAGAGACCATATTGGTCTTATTATCTTTAGTGTCTCTTGCACCTAACTGTGTTCTGGTACTTAGTGGGCACTTATAAGTATTTGTTGAATAAATGAATAAATAATTTCCAGTTGTATGTTTAGGTTACTTTCTTTTTTCAGATTTTATGTTAGAAATTAGCAGTTCTTTAAATACTAAATTTTACTCATACAAAGTATCTTTGGATAAATTTCCAGTGGTTAAATTTCTAGATCATAGACTTCACACATTTTTTAAAGTTTTTGATATACATTGCCAAATGGCCAAATGTTTGTTCATTTAACAAGTATTTATTAAGAGCTGATTAAGGTCGAGGAACTGTTATAAGTGTTATAACTGTTATAAGTGGGGATACAATAATAAATAAAACATCCAGTCCTCATTGAGCTCATAGATTAATCAAGAAGAAAGATGATAAAAGGTAACTGAATAAATAAATATATGATATAATTTCAAGTAGTGATGAGAGCTATGAAGAAAAATAGACACACGAGGCAAATTTTTGGCAAATTTTTGTTACTGTTTTCAAACACTTAACTCTTCAGTTTACTGAATGACTATGAGAAAGGAGATGAGAAGAGGGAAATGCTGGAGAAAGGGAAAATAATGATAAAGTAGGGGGTTGACATATACTATCTTTAAATTGAGGGCTAATTCCTAGGGAACCCAAAACAATTCTAAGGCCAGCCAGTCAACTGGGGGCCTGTAGTCTCAAGCAATATTTTGCCCAAGTATTTTTCACAGTTGGGTGCTGTAGGTCAATGACACTTCATGTGGTTATTTTTCAGCTGCCTAAAATATAACTGGACTAGATATACTCAGTCGTGTGGGCCCAGTCACCTGTGAAGTAAAGACTATGATGGTAAGTAGTGAGATTGATAATAGCTTCGACATCAGATATATTACATACTCCATCACTCAGAAGCAACTGACCTGCTAGAATGGTATAATGACCAACTGAACATTTTAATTAAATTTTCAATGAGGAGACAACACTCTGGGGTTCTATCTCATAGGGTAAAATCAGTGATGAGTATATGGTGCTGTTTGTCCCCAAGCCAAAATGCATGGTTCATAGAATCAGGGAAAGAGACAGGAATGGTTCTTCAAAAAAAAAAAATTTTTTTTTATAAACTTCTTGCAGAATTTTTACTTTTTGTTTCCAGAATGTTTAGGTCTGTAGTCTTGATGGTTTCGGTCCTCAAAGGAGACATCCACAAGGGGATATGTTGGTTTCGCTGAATTGGAAGGTGAGATTGGTCATTTTGGTGAAAAATGGGGCATCCTATTGGCTGGGGAAATTGATCCCAACTACCAAGGGAAATTGAGTTGCTTCTATATGATAGAGGCAGGGAGTAACAGACTCGAATCCAAAGTCTTGGGCACTTTTAGTCTTTCCATGTCCTCTAGTAAAAGTCAAGGGAAACCCATAGCAACCAAAACAAAAGTGAGACCACTGAGAATCAGGCCCTCTTTAGGAAGGAGGGTCTGGGTCACTCTACCAACTAAAGAACCCCAGCCGCCTGTGGTTCTGGCTAAGGGTGAAGGAATGGGGAAAGGGTAATAAAAGGAGGAAGTAAGAGTAAAATCAGTGTTTGAAGACAACACAAACTTACCAAACTCTCTTTTATTTTTCTTCATAGCTTTCATTACTACCTGAAATTATATATTTGGTTACCTTTTATCATCTATCTTCTTGATTAATTTATAAGCTCCATGAGGACTGGATGTCTTTATTACTCTATTGCCAATACCTGTATAATCTTGTGCTCAATTTCAGAAATGAGGATTGTAGTATATCTTCCAGATTCTTGGGGTACACACATCAGTTGGGAAGTGTCCTGTCTTCTCTGAGAGAACCTCTCCTCTCTCAAGGTTCTAACTCCTAATCAACCTCTTCCCTTTTTTCCCAAACCTGGTAGTGGTAGCTGCTCTTTCTCTGGTTTCTTAGTGTTCAATAATTATTTTAACATCATAATTCATTACATTAAATGATCTTTTGTGAAAAATCTAGTGTGGTTTCTGTTTTCCACATGGGATCCTGACTGTTATATAAGCTGTACATCTCATCCATGGCCATGTGGTTTGCTTGGCCTCCCATGGGCAGGTATATTTCTCTGTCTGTCCATATGATTTGTGTTGGCCAACGGAGTGTGATTAGATGTGATGTGTGCCACATCTGATAAAGCAGATACTTTTAAAATACTACACTTTTAATTTTGAGCTGGGTGTAGGTTTATATGCAGTTGTCAGAAATAATGCAGAGTGACCTCATGGCCTTTTTATCATTTGCCCCCAATGGTAACATCTTGCAAAATATCATATAATACACAACCAAGACATTGTCATTGATAAAATCCAGCACTCTTACTCAGCTTTCCCTAGTTTGGGGTAGAAACTTTTACAATGATCGTGAGTTTTAGCTATTCTCCCCCTCTGTCAGGTGAACAAGACGGTGGACCAGATCCACAGCTACTCTGTGGCCAGCCAGGAACATACATCCATATGAGCAAGAGAAATCTTTAGTTGTAAGAACTGAGAATTTGAGGTTTGTGTTATCTTAGCCTGACTGCTCTGTAAAGAAAGAGATGAAAGAGGGGGATTTATTCTAGATAGAAGGGTTAGAAATACCTTCATAGCAGAAAGGACATTTGAGCAGGGACCTGCCTGGAGTGAGGATGCCACTCAGGGAAATGGCTGGGGATGATCATTCACACTGAGGTGGCAGCAGGTATGAAACCCCTCCGTGGAATAAGTACACATATCAGAGAAAGAACAGAGCTAGCATGATGGGCAGAGGATGCAATGAGCGAGGATAAGGATGGGCAGAGAGACAGAGGGGCTGATATCATCTAGTCCATGGTCAAATAATGGATTTTCTTTTCAATGCCCTTTTGATAATAATTTTCAGAGCTTCATGTTAATATCATGGATAGTTCTATTAAGGATGTCTTCCTCACACAAAGTTGAAATCTGCCTCTTAGCCACATTTTCCCTTTTACACTATTTCTGTCTTTTGTTTTTTTGTAGAAAGTGCCTTCTCCTGTGACCAGACTTACATATTTGAGAATGGCAACGATGCCTTCCCAAGTCTCTTTACTTGAGTTAAACAGTTCTGTTTAGTTAAATTAGGTAACTTTGTGTTTCATGTAGTTTTTTTTTTAAAGAGAACATTTTAGACTTAATTCAGTTAATTGATTATTCAGATAATAATTATTTCAGTGATTCATAAGGTGAGAATATCTAGAATCTTAGAGATACCACATGTACCTGTGGGAGTATATCATTTATGTATGTCTCTCTCATTCACTACATAACTCTGAAGATATATCTCCAAGACTGGTATTTGTCAGCGGTTGTTTGACTGACTTAATATGAATTTCCTATTTAATGAAGGAATGGAAGAGAGAAAAGTGTTATAAGCCAAAGAAGGCAGTCCTCTAACACAATGACAGCTACCCACATATTAATGTGCATACAAAACACTTGGGGATCTTGTTAAAATTCAGATTCTTAATCAGAAGGTCTCTGGCAAGACCCCAGATACTGGACTTTAGTGGATGCTGCTACTGTGTGGACCATTCTTCTGAGCAACAAGGTTCTAAAGAACTCACCACAGTAGAGAATTAGTCTACTTGCCAAGTCTACTTGTAGTCACACCAGTCCATTGGCTGTTTAATATAAGCAGAGCTCTTCAATCATTTTACAGTGTTCTCAATGCCAGCAGAACCATATAGGATATGTCAGAAAAATCATCTTTAAGCCTTTTCTAGACTGAGACTTCAAGGACAGAGACTTTAAAGAAAGCGATTGGTTCTCAAATTGCTGTTGTTCAATTTCCTGTGTAACTGCAGGAGTGTCTCCATGGGACAGTGATGTGGCTGATGGTAAGAGACCAGTAGACACAGTTATAGAATATAATATATCTTTAATGGCAAAGGATAAGGAAACTGAAGCTTGTTACAAAAGCGGGAGACAATAAGGTATGTTCCCAGATGAAGGCATCTCAGGTCTCTTAGTCTCCACAGGAAAATAGATCAGCTGCTGATACCACCTGCATGGAGTTAGAGTTCTTGCATTGGTGACAACCTCCCATTTTCCACTGTTGGAGTGCAGGTGTATTCTCATGTTCTTTGCTAATGGTATTGAGATAGCCTACCTGTGTGCCAGCTCATGGTTCAAACACAACGTGAGAACCTTTCTGAGGGTCCTCTATAAGACCAACTGAACAAAAAATCAGTTTCTCAGGGGCCATCTCTTAGCATACTCACACATTAGATCTGCCCAAGGTTCATTCCTGCACTTAACATGAGGAAAAATATAGGTAGATCATAGGATATGGTGAAAAATATCTTTCCTATCTTTTCCTAAGATAGGAAAAGACAGCAAAGTCAGTGCCTTATGTTTCCCCTTTATTCCCTTGTAAACAACCAATATGAGAACTGCTGTAAATTCTGGTATATAGAAATATTTCCTTAGGAATGGTTTTCCTCTGAATGTTAATAAAATTGAATGAATTAATAAGATCATAGATTGGCAGAACTAGAGGTTAACCTAGAGATGTTCTAATTATGTCATAAAGTTTATGATGAAATCATTACGGCTTATGATTATTCTGAAAAAAGAATATAAAAATTGGTCTCTCTGCAGGCTTCACCTATAGCCATTTCTAAGCCAAAGAATATTCAAACTACCCCACAACTGCACTCATCTCACATGCTAGTAAGGTAATGCTTAAAATTCTCCAAGCCAGGCTCCAGCAATACATGCACCATGAACTCCCTGATATTCAAGCTGGTTTTAGAAAAAGCAGAGGAACCAGAGATCAAATTGCCAACANCCTCTTTCATTTTCCTCAAGAGGCTCTTCAGGTTCTCTTCTCTTTCTGCCCTAAGGGTGGTATCATTTGCATATCTGAGGTTATTGATATTCCTCCCAGCAATCTTGATTCCAGCTTGTGCTTCATCCAGTCTGGCATTTCTCATGATGTACTCTGCATATAAGTTAAAAAAGAAAGGTGACAATATACATCTGGACATACTCCTTCCCCAATTTGGAACCAGTCTGTTGTTCCATGTCTGGTTCTAACTGTTGCTTCTTGACCTGGATACAGGTTTCTCAGGAGGCACTTAAGGTGGTCTGGTGTTCCCATCTGTTGAAGAATTTTCCACAGTTTGTTGTGGTCCACACAGTCAAAGGCTTTCAGTTCAGTTCAGTCGCTCAGTTGTGTCTGAGTCTTTGTGTCTTCATGAATCACAGCACGCCAGGCCTCCCTGTCCATCACGAACTGCCGGAGTTCACTCAGACTTGCACCCATTGAGTCCGTGATGCCATCCAGCCATCTCATTCTCTGTCGTTCCCTTCTCCTCCTGCTCCCAATTCCTCCCAGCATCAGAGTATTTTCCAATGAGTCAACTTTTCTCATGAGGTGGCCAAAGTACTGGAGTTTCAGCTTTAGCAAGGGCTTTAGCATAGCAAATGAAGCAGAAGTAGATATTTCTAGATGGGACTAAACTGCCTGGGTCTGAATCCTGACTCTGTAACCATATAGTCATGTAGTCTTGGGGAAGTTACTTAGAAACCTCATGCCTCAGTTTTCTTGTTTATAAAATGGAGGTGTAAACAGTATCCAGTGTCCTAGGGTTACTCTGAGATTAACTGAGTTAATGCATGTAAAGTGCTTGGAACAGGGCCTGGCTAATGCATAAACTAGAAAAGTATTTATTATTAACATTATTACTGCTATTGCTACTAATATTTGCTGATAACAATCTAAAACTTTTCATCTATTTACTCATTCATTGGTTAAATATATTTTGAGTGACCACAGTATACACAGTTTTGGATCGAGTTGAGATTTGGATACATGCTTATGGCCACAGTGTCAGCTTTTAAACGTCCTTCCTTCTCTGTTTAAACGTCTCATTCTCTGTTCCTTCACTTTGGGATTATGAGGTTGAAATAATTTTATTTTTTGGCAATCAATATGTGAAAACATTGTAGGAAACTTATGGCTTATTTTAGGTTTTGTTTATTTTCCAGAAGTATGTTTTTTGTTTTTCTGGGCCAGGTAGTGTTTTTCTAGTCTGGATTGATAAAGACTTGGCTAATGTGCGTGTGCTGTTCTGTGTGCTAAATTAACTTCAGTTGTGTCCTATTCTTTGTGAGCCTATGCACCGAAACCCGCCAGGCTCCTCTGTTCATGGGGTTCTTCAGGCAAGAATACTGGAGCGGGTTGCTGTGCCCTCCTCCAGGGGTATTTTCAACCCAGGGATCAAACTGGAGTTTCCTTCATCTCCTGCACTGGCAAATGGGTTCTTTACCACTAACACCAGCTGGGAAGCCCTTACCTGATGTGATTCACTCCCAAATTGATCATTTGAAAATGCATTACTTACCATCTAGAATGCTTTGAATATGAAATTAGTAGGTAAAACTTCAAGAACGAAAATGCAGACAGCCTGGAACCAGATAACCTTTAAAGGAACAGCACAGGGAATTTTGCCTTTGTGCTGATCTAATGTGTTACAAATGAAGATAAGCTCACTGTCTTTTCTTCTCAGTCTGTTGGTAGATGTTCTTACTTCAAAATGTATTAGTGCATCCTAGTAGAGTCCCTCCAGGCATGGTGGTATTGTGACTGTGGCATCATCAAAGTATTTACTCTGGCGTCTAGCGACTGACTCTCTTAGATGAAGCAGAGAAACTCCATGAAGGGGGGCTCCTAGAATTTTGGACATAAAACTCATTCCTCCAGGAAATTAAAACATTTTAACAAAAGTGGTGCTAGGTAGCTTACCTTCAGTTCTTATCAGATGCCATGCCAAATTTCCCTAGATTTAGAAAAAATAATATGAGTTTGTAAAGAAACTTCCTCTGGATTCCCATAGGAAATGTGGAAAGTCATTCTTGGACTGAGATCTTCTGGCTGTGGGTGTGTTTCTTTTTAAGGACTGTGGCGAAGCCATATGAGTCCAGCATACATGGCTTACACACCCTCTGCCTCCGTGAATAAGCTGTTTGAACTAAATTTTCTCATACTGTAGCAATACGCAAAGGTTATTTTGAGTGTGGGAAAGTATTGAGTTGGAATCTGGAAGTCACAAACTCCTAAATTCAGTATTGTTCATTATTCCTAGATGTCTCCTTATAGGTACTAAAGTAGCCGTGGCAAAGGTAGGTGCTGCAGTGTTTGAATTTCTCCTTTATTTCTTGTGATGCTGAAGCAATGGGAACAACTATTGGGAGTCTAAATGAGATGCCATATGTCACAGTGGCTGCTACTGTAGAACTTGGACTTAATAGTAAGAATCAACAAAGCCTCACTTTTTAATTTTCATTTATCATGGAATTTCCTGTCTTGGAATATAAATCCAATATAAAATTATGTCTCAGATGTAATTTTCTTGCATTTCATGCCAGAGAAATCCTCTCAATGAAAATTCCTTTTTCTCTTTTGTCCTTGCTGGGGAACAGATGTTATTGTTGTTCAATCGCTGAGTTATGCCTGACTCTTTGCAGAACTGTGGACTATATCCTACCAGCTTTTTCTGTCCATGGGGTTCTCTCAGAAAGAATACTGGAGTGGGTTGCCATTTCCTTCAGCAGGGGATCTTCCTGGACCAGGGATCAGATCCACGTCTCCTGCATTGGCAGGTGAATTCTTTACCACTGAGTCACCAGGGAAGCTCATAAATTCTCCATTTCTCATCTTACATAAAAATGATTGAAGTTGACTTCTGGGCTTCACAGGCAGCACTAGTGGTAAAGAACCTGCCTGCCAAGAGACATGAGCTCGGTACCTGGGTTGGGAAGATCCCCTGGAGAAGGGGAGAAGGCAATGGCACCCCACTACAGTACTCTTGTCTGGAAAACCCCATGGATGGAAGGGCCTGGTGGGCTGCAGTCCATGGGGTCACTAAGTGTCGGACACAACTGAGCGATTTCACTTTCACTTGTCACTTTCATGCATTGGAGAAGGAAATGGTAACCCACTCCAGTGTTCTTGCCTGGAGAATCCCAGGGATGGGGGAGCCTGATGGGCTGCCGTTTATGGGGTCGCACAGAATCGGACATGACTGAAGCACCTTAGCAGCAGCAGCAGCTTGGAGAAGGAAACAGAACTGGCAGTATTCTTGCCTGGAGAATCCCAAGGAGAGAGGAAACTGGCAGGCTACAGTCCATAGGGTCGCAGAGTTGTACATGGCTGAAGTGACTTAGCATGCTTGCACCCATAAAACTGAAGTTGACCTCCAGGAAAACATGTAACTGTTGTGGTTCTTTACTCCCTGATATTTTTTGGAGGCACAGATAATGTTTAGAACTACTAATAATTTTTGCTGCTGGTGTTTCTTTGCCTGTGAATAACTTGAAGACTTTAAAAATGGCTTGGAGGAATCAGGGAACAATGCTGCAACTGATTAAATAATTCAGTTGAGAGGAGACCAAGTTCAGTATCTTTTATTCACATTCTGGAGATGAAAGAAAATATAAAATAATATTTTATGTGACTATTTAGTGCTTCCTATTTCTCCCTCATTGTGCTAAGCTTATAAAATATAATATTTCATTCATGCTTCAAATGACTAAATGAGTTTTACTATTATTAACTCTCATTACTACCATTATTATTAACATTTTAGAGATGAGGGAATTGAGATCTTGTGAGACTATGTGACTCACCCAACTCTCACAGCTAATAAATGCTAGAGCCAGAATTTCCAAAACCTATGATATTCTTAAGCAGTATGACATGTTGCTCCCCATTGCAGACACAGTTGGTAATTTCTCTACCCAGTATAAAAATCACTAAGGAAATCCACACATATAGCACTTTTCCTTTGTTATATTACCTGAGGCTTGTTATTATTTTTTGGTAACTTAAACAAAAAAAGGAATCTTTAGTACACCTGTCTCCAATGAGGATGTGAAAAATTAATAATGTTTACATTACTAGGTCTATCTGTTTTGAAATTTTCAGTCTGCCTGATAAATGTTTTGGAGATATACTTGGTCTCATCCTGTTAAAAGTAAATCTAAGTCAAGTCAGTGTTTCAATCATATAATCAGCACATTTTATCTGCAGATAAAACAAATGGTTAAAACACAGCTGAAGCTGAAGCTCTAAAACTTTGGCTACCTGATGCAAAGTGCCGACTAATTAGAAAAGACTGATGTTGGGAAAGATTGAGGGCAAGAGGAGAAGGGGAAGACAGAGGGTGAGATGGCTGGATGGCATCACTGATTCAATGGACATGAGTTTGAGTAAACTCCAGGAGATGGTGAAGGTCAGGGAAGCTGGGAATGCTGCAATTCATTAGTTTGCAAAGAGTCAGACACATCTTAGAAACTGAACAACAAAGCATAGCAGAGAAGAATTGAAATGGAGTTGAGGAGAGTAGTTATATCTTTGAATTTGTTACAGGAATGTATATGTGTGTAGCGGGGTGTAAGAAAGTATTACATAATGATGGAAAAGAAAAAAATTTAAATCAGAACTGAGTTTGTATCATGACTACTACTGACTCACAAGGATGTGGGCATGTACCCTAACTTCCCTCAGTCTTCATGTCTCTGTTTAGAAAGGCAATAACTAGTAATAACTAGATTGGATTATTCTGAGTGCTAGAGAAGATGCCAAAGGCATGGTGGCTAAGACTGGGCAATTGGGCTGAATCTATAATGTTGAAATCTGTACTTAGGCATTTTTTATAATATCATGGGGACATAAATGACAGCTCTTCTTCTTGAAAGACCATTTCCAGTCATTGGATTAACTTTGTTTATTTCTGTACTGAGATAAATGAAATATAAAATAGGTAAAATATGGCTTTGGTTGTTATTATTGTTCAGTCACTTAGTCATGTCTGACTCTTTGTGACCCCATGGATTGCAGCATGCCTGGCTTCTCTGTCTTTTATTACCTCCCAGAATTTGCTCAAACTCATGCCCATTGGGTCAGTGATGCCATCACTGTCCTTTGTCTCCCTTCCTTCTGCCATCAGTCTTTCCCAGCATCAGGATATTTAACAATCAGTCAGCTCCTTGCATCAGGTGGCCAAAGTATTGCATCGACTTCAGCATTAGTCCTTCCAAAGAATATTCGGGGTTGATTTCTTTTAGGATTAATTGGTTTGATCTCCTTGCTGTTCAAGGTACTCTCAAGAGTTATCTCCAGCACCACAATTTGAAAGAATCAATTCTTAGGCACTCAAACTTCTTTATGGTCCAACTCTCACATCCAAACATGACTGCTGGAAAAACGATAGATTTGACTAGATGGACCTTTGTAGGCAAAGTGACGTCTGTGCTTTATAATGAACTGTCTAGTTTTTTCATAGCTTTTCTTTCAAGGAGCAAGCATCTTTAATTTCATGGCTGCAATCACCATCTGCAGTGATTTTGGATGGACCTTAAGAAAATGCAGTCTGCCACCGTTTCCATCTTTTTTCCCCCCATTTATTTGCCATGAAGAGATGGGACTGGTGTCACGATCTTCAGTTCAATTGCATTGCTCAGTTGTGTCCAACTCCTTGCAACCCCATAGACTGCAGCATGCCAGGCTTTCCTGACCATCACCAACTCCCAGAGCTTGCTCAAATTCATGTTGGAGTCAGTGATGCCATCCAACCAGCTCATCCTCCTCTGTTATCCCCTTTTCCTCCTGCCTTCATTCTTTCCCAGTATCAGGGTCTTTTCCAAAGAGTCAGTTCTTTGCATCAGGTGGCCCAAGTATTGGAGTTTCAGCTTCAACATCAGTCCTTCCAAAGAATATTAAAGTTGATTTCCTTTAGGATGGACTGGTTGGATCTCCTTGCAGTCCAAGGAACTCTCAAGAGTCTTCTCCANCGTCTAGTCAAGGTTATGGTTTTTCCTGTGGTCATGTATGGATCTGAGAGTTGGACTGTGAAGAAAACTGAGCACTGAAGAATTGATGCTTTAGAACTGTGGTGTTGGAGAAGACTCTTGAGAGTCCCTTGGACTGCAAGGAGATCCAACCAGTCCATTCTGAAGGAGATCAGCCCTGGGATTTCTTTGGAAGGAATGATGCTAAAGCTGAAACTCCAGTACTTTGGCCACCTCATGCAAAGAGTTGACTTATTGGAAAAGACTCTGATGCTGGGAGGGGTTGGGGGCAGGAGGAGAAGGGGACGACCGAGGATGAGATGGCTGGATGGCATCACTGACTCGATGGACATGAGTCTGAGTGAGCTCCGAGAGATGGTGATGGACAGGGAGGCCTGGCGTGCTGCGATTCATGGGGTCGCAAAGAGTCGGACATGACTGAGCGACTGAACTGAACTGAACTGAAGGTAGATGGCATAAAGATTCACAATATTTAAGGTTATACTCTGTTTATAGTTGCTATAAACTGTTGGCTATATTCCCCGTGCTATATGATATACCCCTATAGCTGGTGTATTTTATACATAATAGTCTGTATCTCTTAATCCCCTACAAATTTATTATCTTACGCTTCTAAAGATTTGAAGTCTGAAAGGGATCTCACTGGGCTAAAATCAAGGTATCAGCAAAGCTGTGCTCCTTTGTGAAAGCTCAAGGGGAGAATTTGTTTTCTTGTTTTTTCCACTTTTCAGAGGTTGCCTACAGTCCTTGGCTTGTGGGCCCCTTTCAGCTTCAAAGCCATCAGTGTTAAAACGCTTTTCTCATAGCATTGATCTGACACAGCCTTTTCTTCCTCATTTAAAGACTCTTAAAAAAATTGTTTTCTGGCCAAATTGTGAATCATGTGGGATATTACTTCCCTGACCAGGGGCTGAACCCACCTCCCCTGCATTAGAAGAACAGAACTGAGTCACTGGACCACCAGGGAAGTCTGTTAAAGACTCTTATGATTACACTGGACCCACCTGATAATCCAGGATAATCTCCATATTTTAAGGTCAGCTGATTAGCAACCTGTATTTTTATCTGCAACCTTAATTCCTCCTTGCCATGTAACATAACACATTCCCAGAATCTGGGGATTAGACTGTGAGTGTCTTCGTAGGAAGACCATTACTTTGCCTACCACATCTCCCTCCCCAAAATGAGGGTATAGGAGGATTTAGAGGAAAGGGAGGTGTTGGGGCTAGGAGCATGGGAAGGTTTCATGGAGAAAATGATATTGAGCTGAATCTTAAAAAACAGAGGAAAGAGGATTCCTAAGGGATCACATAGGTAAAGGGAGCCATAGAAGCAAATACAGTAATGCAGGTATATACTGAGTTTGAAATACCAGCCAGGTGGATATTAATAAGCAGAGAAATAACTGATTTTTTCATTATCATCATGAGGTTTAAGTGAAGGTAGGTAGGGCTTTAGGGGAGTGAATGACATGATTTAAAAACTGATACACTGCTGGTGGGGCTGTAGGATGATTCAGATCCTCTGGGGGCTAGTTCAGCAATGCATATTAAGAGCTTTGGACTTTTACCAGTTCTGTGACCCTCTAATTCCACATGGCTATTTATAATAACTGGAAAGTTATAAACAACCTAAATATGCTATAAAGGGAATTGTTAAAAACTTGTCATCAGTGCAAATGATGGCATATTGTACAGATATTTAGAAGTTATGTTTTAGGATAACATTTATTAATATGGACAAGTGATCACTATATATAGCATCCAAAGAAAGAGGTTATACACAGAATAGTGGCTCTCATTTGGAGAATAAGAATTCATTGAGCATCTTCTGTGTGGCAGGACTTATACTGGACATGTTTATGAATATTCATTTAATTCTCACAATAAGCTCATAAGATAGGCAATCTTATTAACTGTTTTAGTGATAAGAAAACAAACAAATATTTTGGTCAAGATCACACCAACATGATAGGGTTAGATTTGAACTCAGGAAATAAAACCTGGACTCATAGCCACTGTGCCAGATTTCCACTCACTATTTTACATAATTGTTGTGCCTCAGTTCAGTTCAGTTCAGTTCAGTTGAGAAATGGATGCAATTGTTATGGAAATTGTGAATAAACCAAAGGCTATTTTCTGCAAGTTGCAGATCAGTTGTCAAAAATCTGGGAAAGCCTATAGGAATGTCTTACCTGTAAAAATGTGGGTCACAGAAGGAAAGCATAAATGTCAAAATCATGGGCCAGATGAAATAAAAATGTAAATAGTGGATATCTGTGAGCGATAGATTTAGGGCAATTGTTATTTTATTTTTTTACTTATGTGAGTTTTCTAAACTCTGTAAGTGAAATTTCTAAACCCTTAGTAAATACATATTGCCTTTTAAATAAGAGAACAGTTACTAGAAATAAACACCAAGAAAGGTTAAGAAGAGTATCTTAGAATGGAGTGCTGCCTATTTAATGAGGAATATCCCAAAAGTCTAAAATGTCATAACTCTAGTACTTCACTTTAGGGCCCACTTTCTCATATATCAGGGCTTCCCTGGTGGCTCAGATGGTAAAGAATCTGCCTGCAATGCAGGAGACCTGAGTTTGATCCTGGATCAGGAAGATACCCTGGAGAAGGAAATGGCAGTCCACTCCAGTATTCTTGCATGGAGAATTCCATGGACAGAGGAGCCTGGTGGGCTACAGTCCATAGGTCACCAAGAGTTGGACATGACTGAGTAACTAATACTTTCACTTTCTCATATATCAGTTACAGCTTTATAGGATCATATAGACAGTGACTGAGATAAACTGTAATTCAATAAGGAGATAAATGCCTATGAATTGAACAAGTCCAAAAAAGTGCTTACTCTTCTCCAGGTGATGGGCTAATTTCTAATTGAGAAATCTGAAAAACATTCATGAAGTGAAGATCTTATAGGCAGAATCAATTAGAAGGGATATGGAAGTCCATGAACCATAGCCTTCTTTTAACAAGGGCCCAGCCAAAAGAGATTATTGAATTTTCAGTTTTACAAAGGAGATCCCCAGGTTATCAACTCAAACCCTATTTTAACTTTGACTGTCCCAAACACTGTCTTTACTTTACCATTGTGGCGTGCTTAGATACGTTTAAAAGAATTTCCACTCTAAATAAATGGGAAATAGCAGGTCACCTCCATTAGGTTACCCTTAACACTGAAACACCCCAGTTAATTTTTCAATGAGGTCTTACCTTTTAACCTGTGTTTTGTGCCCTTCCCTAAACAGTCTTCTGAAACTTTTACACTTTCTCCAAAACTAAGAAAAAAAAGTACTGAGCTTTACTCTCTAGTAAAATATATCCCGTTATTTAAAATGATCTGTTGGAAAGGCAGGATAGTGGTGTCTATATTTACGTATCTCAGCATCACATGGACTGGCCCAGAGTAGGTGCTTGATATATATCATCAAATCAATATATGAATGGTTTCTTTTAAAAACTGAAGCACAACTTTTGGACCAAGGTCATCATACCTTCAAATTGATTCTTACAGCACCGTTTGGGTGTTGTGTTGTTTTAAGAGAGGTAAGTCCTCTGTCCTTTTTTTTTTTTTTTTCTCTTCAGTTGGTTGCTCACATTTTTTCTCCCCAGTGACACTCTCCTTCATTTATCCTTTTCATGTTCAATTCTTTTTATTTCTGAACACTCTTCAAATATAAAAAGGCATTTAATCTTCCAATGCAAAATACCAGCCACTCTAGATTTGTGTCACCTGGAAAGTTTAATGTTGTATTAACTATTCCATCATGCAGATCACTGGCAGAAACATGGAATACCAATATTCTCAAGTCAAAGTCAAGAAGAAATCCACTAGTGATGTTCCCCCCTGCTTCTCCGGTTGACACCGATCTATTGATTATCCTTCTGAGAACAGCCTCTGTAATAACACAGTGGATTACTCCTGCTATCTATCAAGACTTGTGGTCTCCCAAGGAGTCACAGATGATGTATTAAAATAGTTTATTGGCATAGAACATCTTTAGCGAAGGAGAACAAGACATTTTACACAGTAAGTGGGTGGTAAATCACATTTTTGAAAATGGAATTATTTTTAAATGCTCTCAGATACTGTTTAGAGGAGGCTTGTAATAAAGTCCATTGTCAAATGAAAAATCCCTAGGAAAAGTTAATAATTATCCCCTCAATGTATTTCTTTGAGATTGGCTATTTTATGGCAGATTTTCTCAGAAGAGATCACCTGCCCTCATTCCCCACCCCTCCAGCCCCTGCCCCCAATAAGCTTTATAAAATCCTTAAGGCCCAATCGCACTTGGAGCTGTATGTGACTTATCTGAGGATTAAAGACTCAACCTCCTTTGCCGGTGTCCTGTGCTCCCCTCTCAGACCTCACAGCCTTAAATTCCTTGAAGAAAAATGGCTTATCTACCCAAATCATCCATTACCAAACCTGAAGCTTTCCAGTTGGCTTACCTTTCTCATGTTGAGACTTTGTTTAAATATTAGCACGGCTGGAGAAGTTGTTAGTAGAATCCGTTCTAATTCTGTGCACTGCTACTGGAAAACAGAATCTGACCACATATGTTCCAGTGAAGTAGGGTGGGAGCATGATGAATCTGCAATTTCTCATTTAACACTAATTTAAAGCAGACACCTCTGTAGACATTATGAAGCCCATCGATAAACTTTAGAGATGTAGGAAATTATATGCAGCATCTTGTATGTCTGTGCTCCAACCAGCAGTTCTCATCAAACCCAGGGATTCACAACCCAAATAACATTTAAGAAGGACTACATGACAAGTAGCTTTACTCTTCAACTCCTTACTCCTAGACTCTATTTAATAGACCTTTTAAAAAATAAAATATCTTTTAAAAGTTTACACTTTATTATAAAGAAATATGAATATATTTATGAGATACTACATTTTAAGTTACCTCACTGGAAAATCACAAGAATGAAACTTAGTATTGAAAAAGATGTAAGAAAACACACATCCTCAATTTCTCTTCGTGGGAGTTTATGTTCTGTGTGGCAATTTGACAAAAGTCTTAAAACATATATACGATTGGATTGGCAATTCTTGTTTTAAGGAATTGGTCCTAAGGGAAAGAATTGGACAAGTATACAAAGATATTTATCTCAATGTTTATTACAGTATTGTTTACAATAGTGAAAAGTTTATAACTGTGCATTAAGGGAGTTAATTTAAGCCAGTTAATGGTACACTCATTAAATGGATTTCCGCAAAATAGTATAGTTGTACATTTATCAGTATGGAACCATACTTGTATTACATTAACTAAAATTTCTTGTTACAAAATAATATGTATAGTATTGAATAGAAACTATATTTCTTAGGCACAAATAGAAAATATGTCAATACATACTGAAAAGATAGTCACAAAAATGATATTTGTGTTTACACTTAATTAGATTGTAGATGGTTTTTCTTCTGCATTTATTGTGTCAACAAAGATAAATAATATAAATTTTAAACCTATATGCAATAAAATAATAGAAGTTTATAGGGTCCCCAGGGGGGAAAAATGCTTTGGGAGCTGACAAGGATTTTCTACAATGATACAATGGGTAAAATTTCATCATCTCATTATAGATGCTAATCATCCACTTATTTAGCTACTGATTTCTAGAAAGAAGAACACTGCTTTCTGAAGAAATTCTAAATATTTTGCATTTGAGTGTAGAAATATCACCTAGTATGTGCTCTGTATAGGGTCACTAAATTCCTCGCTAAAGGAGAGAAAGATGACATGAGTTTCTTATCGTTTCTTATTAAAAATACTTTTTACTTCCTTTACTTCCTTTTAATTCCTTTAACTGAATTGGTGTTTGGTTGGCCTGTGCAAATAATAACTGAAAATTTACTTATTTATCCATCATGTTATTTAATAGGTTCCAGGCACTATTATAAGAACTTTTCAAATATGAGTTCAACCCTCTAAGCCACTCTAGGAGTAAAAGGTTATTATTATTCCCATTTTATAGTTGGAGGAGCAGATGACTCTAAAGACAGTTAAACATCCCTTATATACAGAATCTAAAAAGAAATGACACAAATGGACTTATTTACAAAAAAGAAACATACTCACAGACTTAGAGAATGAGCTTATGGGTGCCTGTGGGAAGGATAGGGGAAAGGGATAGTTAGGGAGTGTGGGATCCACATGTGCATACTTCTCTTTGTTAAATGGATAAAAACAAGTTTCTACTGTATTAGCACAGGTAACTCTGCTCAATGTTGTGTGGCAGCCTGGGTGGGAGGGGGGTATGGGGGAGAGTGGATACATGTATATGTATGGCAGAGTCCCTTCGCTGTCCTCCTGAAACTAGCAAAACTTTGTTAATCAGCTATGAAGGTGAAAGTGACGGTAGCTCTATCCTTTCGACTCTTGGTGACCCCATGTTCATGGAATTCTCTAGACCAGAATACTGGAGTGGGTAGCCTTTTCCTTCTCCAGGAGATCTTCCCAACCCAAGGATCAAACCCAGGTCTCCCACGTTGCAGGTGGATTCTTTACCAGCTGAACCATGAGAGAAGCCCAGGAATACTGGAGTGGGTAGCTTATCCCTTCTCCAGCGGCTCTTCCCTACCCAGGAAATGAATCTGGGTCTCCTGCTTTGGAAGTAGATTTTTACCAACTGATCTATCAGGGAATACACTATAAAATAAAAAGTTTATAATAATATAAAAAGAATAAAGACAGTTCAACTATCTTGTCTGAGATCAAGCAGCTGATTGATGTGAATGATCATTTATCCTCAAGTTAGTAATTGCTTGAGGATGTCTATAACATAGGAATGGAAATAACTTGAGTGTCATGGTAGGGAGTGAAGTGAAGTTGCTCATTCATGTCTGACTCTTTGCGACCCCATGGACTGCAGCCTACCAGGCTCCTCTGTCCATGGGATTTTCCAGGCAATAGTACTGGGGTGGATTGCCTTTTCCTTCTCCAGGGGATCTTCCTGACCCAGGGATTGAACCTGGGTCTCCCGCATTGTAGACAGATGCTTTACCATCTGAGCCACCAGATGATGACAAAGTTTTATGTTGAAATCTAACGTAGCCACCAAAATAATTTTGATAATTTTTATTAGGGTGGGAAAGTTTCTAATAAAATATATGTTAAATAATTCAGATATATAATTGAAACAAAGAAATATCAAAAGTTTGTGCAAAAATGGCCAAATATATAACATAGGGGGAATTAAAAAGAGAAGTAAATATAACAAGATGTTGGTGACAACTACATCAGGAGGAGTGAGACTATGGGTGGTTTTAATATTTTTAAATCAATTTCTAATTTTTCAAAATGAGTAGAATGAATATTGTTGCTCTAAAATGAAAGTTAATTCATTTCCTTTAAGTTACTAGCTGGTGAGAAAAGTAACATATGTAAGGAGAAATGGCAATAAGATTTAATATCTGCAAACATGATGCTTGATTTAACGGAGGCACCAATATGTGTGACCCTGAGCAGATATCTTAATGAATGTCAATGAATTTATCGATGGTCACTGAGTCCTGCCAAAACTCTGCTCTCTGGGGAACATGGGTCATTTCTTTCCTCCAGTGCTGAAATTTTCTGTTAGTCTTCTCACTTAGTAGAAGTGCAAAAATGGAAAAGTGCAAAGTAAGAATGAAAAGAGCTGGAGTAAATAGCACATGCTCAGCTAAAAGTCGAGAGAGAGCTTTAAGATTTGCTGGGAAAATATATATGAAAAATAGAATGTATGATTTGACTATTAAATAGTCATTGGTTTGGTGGCTATTTCTGATCGAGCTAAAGTTCGGATGCATGCAAGCAAATCACGGCAGTATTTTGCTGGGAAAAATTCAATCTATTCCCAGTAAGGAACTGGATCTGTTTTCTCTAGCCAGAAGGATAGAGAGCTGAAAATAGAAAAACTGAGACTGGGTCGACTGCCTGAAAGAAAAAATCCATCTTCCCAGACAAGAATGCAAGTCACCTCAGGGACTAACATGAAGAGGACTCTCTCTCTGCTCTGGGGCTGGGTTAAAGAGGTTGGGAGAGGTGTTTTAGACATATAGTGTAGCTGGAAGAGCCAGCTAAGAGTTTGGGTGTGTATGTATGAACATATGATTAGAACATAGTAACACCAGGAATACTGGACCCAGGGGAAGAATGGAACTTTAATAGTTAATTGTGACTCTGCAGAGAATTCAGGTTACTTTTTCTTTCCTGGGTGAAGAGAACACTAACTGTAGGACTGTGGTAGTGATCCTTGGACTATAAACACATCTCTTTTCTAGAGAGGGCTGGACCAGCATGGTGGGTTAGCTAGAAGGCTTCATGACAATACATAGTTCAGTTCAGTTCAGTCACTCAGTAGTGTACAACTCTTTGCGACCCCATGAATAGCAGCACACCAGGCCTCCCTGTTCATCCCCATCGCTCGGAGTTCACTCAGACTCGCGTCCATCGAGTCCGTGATGCCATCCCCTCGGTCGTCCCCTTCTCCTCCTGCCCCCAATCCCTACTAGCATCAGAGTCTTTTCCAGTGAGTCAACTCTTCGCATGAGGTGGCCAAAGTACTGGAGTTTCAGCTTCAGCATCATTCCTTCCAAAGAAATCCCAGGGCTGATCTCCTTCAGAATGGACTGGTTGGATCTCCTTGCAGTCCAAGGGACTCTCAAGAGTCTTCTCTAACACCACAGTTCAAAAGCATCAATTCCTCGGCGCTCAGCCTTCTTCACAGTCCAACTCTCACATCCATACATGACTACAGGAGAAACCATAGCTGGCTAGACGGACCTTAGTCGGCAAAGTAATGTCTCTGCTTTTGAATATGCTTTCTAGGTTGGTCATAACTTTTCTTCCAAGGAGTAAGCGTCTTTTGATTTCATAGCTGCAGTCACTATCTGCAGTGATTTTGGAGCCTAAGAAAATAAAGTCTCTCACTGTTTCCACTGTTTCCCCATCNTCATGAGAAGAGTTTACTCATTGGAAAAGAGTCTGATGCTGGGAGGGTTTGGGGGCAGGAGGAGAAGGGGATGACAGAGGATGAGATGGCTGGATGGCATCACTGACTCAATGGACATGAGTCTGAGTGAACTCTGGGAGTTGATGATGGACAGGGAGGCCTGGTGTGCAGTGATTCATGGAGTCGCAGAGAGTCGTACATGACTGAGCGACTAAACTGAATTGATGGGAATGAATGCCATGATCTTTGTCTTTGAATGTTTTGTTTCAGGCCCGCTTTTTCACTCTCCCCTTTCACTTTCATCAAGAAGCTCTTCAGTTCCTTTTCTCTTTCTGCCATAAGGGTGGTGTCATCTGCATATCTGAGGTTATTGATATTTCTCCAGGCAATCTTGTTTCCAGCTTGTGCTTTCCTCACTTCAGCCCCTCCAAAATTTTACTGGTTAGTTTTCAGCAGCGTGGAATTTTTTATAGGGTCCTCCTGTTGTGAAACCACTCAGGCAAGCTCTAATCATCCTCCCTGGCCAAGATGGGCAGTTTGGCTTCCCTAACACTTTTAGCCCTCTGCATGGACTTCCCTGGTAACAGCTAAGTTTTCATCTGACCTTCCTAGATATCTCTGTCCATGACTTCTGAGGATATGTTCTTCCCAAGTACTCCCTGAGTGGACTTGTTCACTGGTGTGGGTCTGTGTTGAACTTCAGTTTAACCATGTGCCTTCAGAACCGATTCCTGCCTGAAAAGAGGAACTATCTCTGCTACTCCGCCTTTGCTATACTCCATATGGTCCATCTTTAACCCCAGATGGTGCTAGTGATAAAGCACCTGCCTGCCAATGCAGGAGACATAAGAGGGTCAGGTTCCATCCCTGAGTCAGGAAGATCCCCTGGAGGAGGGCATGGCAAAAGAACTCCAGCACAGAGAAGACTTAGGGTGCAATCCTTAGGGTGGCAATGAGTTGTACATGACTGATGTACTTAGCACGCATACGCATATGGTCCATCTCTAATCCGGGATGAGTATTCACCGAATGTGTGGGGTGGTTGGGAGCATGATGCATGACATTTGCCTTCTTGGAAAAATTTCAAAGTATTAACATCAGCCAGTCCCTCTCATAAAGCAATAATGTAAATATCTTTTTATTACTACCCTATTTCTGCTTTGTGACAGAGGAAGTAAAAATGGAGGAAAAAAAGTTATTTTCTCCTATGTACCATCAAATTATGTTGAAATAAGTCAGCTCTGAAGGAAATAACTAAAATGTGATGTACTTGGTTAGTAACTGATTCTTTAAATTGATCATGTGGCAGTCAGCACAATAAGATGGGTGATTTTCCCATCAGTAGAAGGAGAATCACTACAGAAATATCAAAGGGCAAAGAGAGACACGAGATTAACAGCCATAAGCTCTTCTGAGTTTATTAGAGAATGGATTTCTGCAGGGGTTTGGGACAGAATCACTGATTAAGTAAATTATAAAATTAGAAAATCAGACTGGTAACATGCTGAGCTGTTTACAAGCTAATGTTTATCAATGAAAAGTAGACAACAGGGATGAAAATGAATTTATTGTTTCTGTACCCTATTGTATGATTTCCCAAAGGCTATCTTAACACATGATATGTATTTTCACTAGAGGAATAATTGGTGTGCTGGTGGATTTGTCTTAGGCCAACTCCTGGTGGCCAGTAAATAGGGGTTTCCTGTCCTACCTAGTATGATTCCAGAGAAATAAGATCCTTCTTGCGACACTTGATTTACCCCTTTGGAGTGCATTAATCTCTTTATGTGACCATCTCAAAACAGGCAGTCATTTCTTCCTTGGTTTAGTAAGAGATTTTTGTTTCTAATACTAGAGCTTAAAGGTTTTATGTGTGTGGTAGTAATGATGAAAAGGGCAGAACGTTGAATAAATAAATTGTAATTTTATCCTAATATGAAGTTATTTGGGAAATTGATTCCTAAAACTGACAGTTGAATTGTCTGCCTCAATCATTCAGGATATGTTTAATGAAATGATCTCATGAAACTGCTGGAGATAATACAAAATCAAAGATGCCTTCGAACTCAAAACAGATGATGGACCCCACAATAAGACAGGACAGAGGAACTAGGTCCTTATTGTGTGATTTTAATAACTTTTGTCCTTGGGCAAGAGTTTTCCCTTTAAATGAAACTCTGAACTTTACCTGGAAATTGAAGTTGGGTAGGGAAAAGAAAGGCAGTTGGCTGAGGAGACCTTAGGTCATGTAAAACGACAGCTACTCCCCCATGGCTGTCTCCAAGAGGCTGAATTTGACGCTCAGTTGAAACATCTGCGGAAAATATGAAGAAAACACACCCACATACAACTCAAAAGAGGATCCTTCACATGTGGCTGTTGGAATCGTTAACCAAAGAGGCAAAGCAAGTCATAGGCCAAAAGTTCATTGTAAACATAAGATCACAGAACTAACCCATTGCAATCCATGATTTGTGTCAGTGCTAAATAATCCCCATAAACAATACAAACAGAGACTTATTCTTTCTGGTACTTTAGAACTTACAAAGCACTCTTCCTTACAGGGGACTAAGGCTTTGAATTACTCTCATTTTACACATGTGGAAGCTGAGGCTTCATGAAGCTAAGGCCTTTTGTAAAGTCATACGAGAGAGCCCAGGCTTGTATGCAAACGTTCTGCTCACAAAACCTAGGTAATCACACTAATTTTTAGAACCCAATTAAACATTGACATGATATATTACCTTTTAGAAAATTATATGCTAGAGTTATTTTCCAAAGGTTCTATTAGAGGAGATCAAAACTAATTAACTAATCTAAGGACTACTGAATCAGTTGATAAAATAAACCAGCCTTGCCCTCTCCATTTGTCAGTTCTAAACAGAGAGACTGGAATGAATGGGGCTGGGGCTTTAATGTCCATCTGGAAGATATCTTCTTTGCAACATTGCTGTATATCACCATATGGGTCAGAGAACCAGACTCATCATCTATATAAATATTGTTGTTAAATTACTTCTCATTGTGAAGGTTTGAGCCTCATTAGCTCTAGAATAGAAAGAACACATTAGCTCAGTGTTTACAGCTAACTACTGTTTTCCATTTTAGATTTAGTGCAATAAATTTAGCAAACGACACTGAAAACAGCCCTTACTTGCTTGAAAGATATAATTGAAATGTATTATAGCATTAAAATATTACAACTGGATATGAACTTTATCTATTAGCAGTTCATTTTCATTAAAAGCTTCTAGTTTGGAGGACCCAATGGATACCACTTGGAAAGTAGAAAGATTGAAATCATTATGGATGCCAGTGACAGTGATTTTTTTTTTTTTCTTTTGGAGTTGCTTGTTTCCACTTTGTAAAAGAGAATTGTAAAGGGCTGAATAATTTGAGAAAATTGCAAGTGAATTTGTCAGTTTTAAACGGCTAGGCTCTGCCACTCGTAATATCTATGCTGTGACTGGGCACCATGTTTAATATGCTGGAGGTCTGCTGATTGCACAAGCAATGGACCACTTGCATTTGCAATTAGCCACTCACACCCTTGTTTTTCCTCACAACCCAAGAGGTTGATTATGTGATTGTTGGTATAATAATTAGTACATGTGAAGCGAAAAACTCCCCAGAAGCCTCCTAAGAGTGTTTTTTTTTCAGTGAAAGCCTCAAACATGAACTAATTAGGTCAGAAAGCACAGGAGATGGTCCACAACATATACGCTTATTGTGCGATAGAAATTGTCCCCTCTAACCAGTTCTACATAAGGATGGTTCTATGCTCCAACTGAGAATGGCAGTGGTGGTGATGGTGGGGGTGGTGTAATATGAAGGGAGTTGGAAGCCATCCTGTTCTTAGATACATCTTCCTCACTATAAGCTGACTCTGAAATTTTTAAAACACCTAGACAATAACCCAGAGGAACATACAGAAAATCAACCATATCTCAGAATTACTTTTTCTTTTCCTCTCCCTCTTCCTTCCTTCCTTCTTTCCCCTTCTCCCTTCTTTCCTTCCCTTCAATTACATTCTGCTTCTAGAAGAATGGCAAATTAAAAAACAAAACAAAACCATGAACAGCTTTTCAGTATAAACACTTAGAAAAGTAGATAAAATATTTTAATTTTTTAAAGTTTATTATTCATTTTTAATTTTAATTTAATTTAATTTTACTTTACAATACTGTATTGGTTTTGCCATACATTGACATGAATCTGCCACAGGTGTATATGAGCTCCCAATCCTGAACCCCCCTCCCACCTCCCACCCCATATCATCTTTCCGGATCATCCCCGTGCACCAGCCCCAAGCATCCTGTATCCTGTATCGAACATAGACTGGCAATTCGTTTCTTATATGATAGCATACTTGTTTCAATGCCATTCTCCCAAATCATCCCACCCTCTCCCTCAGAGTCTAAAAGTCCATTCTATACATCTGTATTTCTTTTGCTGTCTCGCATACAGGGTCACCATTACCATCTTTCTAAATTCCATATATATGTNAGATGTATACTCATTTCCATAAATTGGCACCCAGTCACAGCAGGTCAATCCATTTATGAATGTTGAAAATGCCCATTCAGTGATAATTCAGCTTGTGAATTTGCACAGACAATTCCCAGAAGGATTTGTTTGCAATTCACTTGCTGTGATCCTCCTACTTGGCCTCACCGTGTGTTGCAATTGCCCCAAGCTGCCAGCCCACACAGCCCCACGTGGGTGAGGATGGTACGTGGTGAGGATTTCATTCCACCATTTGTTTTTATTATCTGAAGTCTTTCCTAGGACATCGGATTTCATAGGGACTGTCTCTTATACACATCTTCTAGAAGAATGGCAAATTAAAAAACAAAACAAAACCATGAACAGCTTTTCAGTATAAACACTTAGAAAAGTAGATAAAATATTTTAATTTTTTAAAGTTTATTATTCATTTTTAATTTTAATTTAATTTAATTTTACTTTACAATACTGTATTGGTTTTGCCATACATTGACATGAATCTGCCACAGGTGTATATGAGCTCCCAATCCTGAACCCCCCTCCCACCTCCCACCCCATATCATCTTTCCGGATCATCCCCGTGCACCAGCCCCAAGCATCCTGTATCCTGTATCGAACATAGACTGGCAATTCGTTTCTTATATGATAGCATACTTGTTTCAATGCCATTCTCCCAAATCATCCCACCCTCTCCCTCAGAGTCTAAAAGTCCATTCTATACATCTGTATTTCTTTTGCTGTCTCGCATACAGGGTCACCATTACCATCTTTCTAAATTCCATATATATGTGTCAGTAAACTGTATTGGTGTTTTTCTTTCTGGCTTACTTCACTCTGTATAATTGGCTCCAGTTTCATCCATCTCATTAGAACTGATTCAAATGTATTCTTTTT
>SJYV01047439.1:198304-237707 GCA_006410875.1 Neotragus pygmaeus | reverse complement strand
TACTGCAACACAGTGATCCATCCGCTCTGCCAGGTCTGTGTGATGGGCGCTGCTGGCACTCTGCCCTGACCACCTATGGTCACTTTAACCCTTCACGTGCTTCCTTCCCCTGGGAGATGTGTATAAGAGACAGATTGTGTATATGTACCACCGCTTTCTTATCCATTCATCTGCTGATGGACATCTAGGTTGTTTCCATGTCCTGGCTATTATAAACAGTTTTGCAATGAACATTGGGGTACATGTGTCTTTCAATTCTGGTTTCCTCAGTGTGTATGCCCAGAAGTGGGATTGCTGGGTCATAAGACAGTTCTATTTGCAATTTTTAAAGGAATCTCCACATTGTTCTCCATAGTGGCTGTACTAGTTGGCATTCCCACCAACAGTGTAAGAGGGTTCCCTTTTCTCCACACCCTCTCCAGCATTTATTGCTTATAGACTTTTGGATTGCAGCCATTCTGACTGGTGTGAAATGGTACCTCGTTGTGGTCTTGATTTGCATTTCTCTGATAATGAGTGATGTTGAGCATCTTTTCATGTGTTTGTTAGCCATCCGTATGTCTTCTTTGGAGAAATGTCTATTTAGTTCTTTGGCCCATTTAAAAATATTTTAAAATATTACAAATATATGGTTAAGGTCACAAGAAAGAAAGGGCAGTTTTCATATACTTACCAGCAGTAATAAATTGTTAACTATAGGAACTAATTTAGATGCTTGAGATTGGTATATTGATGGAAAGTCAGCAGAATTATAAGTAGAAGTTGACAAATGCTTTAACACATAAGATTTTAATCCATTTCAAAAATCTAGGATTAATGTGTTTAGCAAGTACCATTTAGGAAAAATATATAGAGTTTTCAAACAGTACAATTAAAAGTTTGATGTAATGGGCAATGGGCAATGCATATGGAACTTGCCATTCTGTATTTAAGAATCTGCATTCTTCAGACTTCGGGGAATCACATCATTCTGACTCTTCCATATCACCTTATGGTGCCTCAGCCACTTCTCTTTGTCTCTAGTCATAAGCCTAATAAAGGAATTAACGAAGGGAGGAAAAAAAAATCTGCATTCCTCAGAAGTATATATGGAACTTTTATGAAAAATGACCACATTCTAGGCTACAAATATATAAAAAATAATTTTATAGACTATTTTCTCTGACAACATGAAATAAAAATACAGCTAAAGAGAGGAAAAATCTATCCTCTTTCTTCTATATTTGGAAACAAAAGAAAAACAGTAGAGTTCTAAATTATTTGTGAACAAAAATAAACTTAGGTGTGAGAAAAAAATGAAAATATTGAGAACTGAATGGCAGTGAAATACTCACTTAAAAGCTCGAGGGATGCAGCTAAGGCAGCAGTCAGAGGTAAATGTACAGCATTAAATGCCCTTAGTAAAGAAGAAGAAAGACAAAAAACTAATGATCCTATTCCACATAAAAGAGTTAGAAGAAAAGCAAAGCAAAAATAAGCACAATAGAATGAAGTGAGCTTAATGTAAGAATAAGAAATAATGCATTAGAGCAAAGTTATGTAAAAGAACGCCAATAGAACCAAAAGTTGGTTCTGTGAATGATGAATAATAGATAGGAATAACAGTAAATGAAACTAATGAGAGATATAGCATACATATTATATCAATAAATCATATTAACAATAAATATAAATACATAATTAGAGATTAAAGAAATCATAAGAATATAATATAGAATGACTTTAGGAATAGAAAATATAAACCAAGTAGAGAATTTCTTAGGAGAATAAAAGTTTCCATAATTAACTAAAGAAAAAATAGGAAGCTTAAATAAATCTGTAAGTATTAAAAATATCAAACTGGTACTAAAACTTCTAGGCCCCAATTGCATTCGGTTCAGATGGTTTTAGGTGATTTTTACAAAAATGTCAATAAAAGTAATAATTACATAAACTCTTTCAGAAAACAGAAAAATTTCACAACTAACGTAAGAGGATAATATTACTAATACTTTATTACAAACCAATCAAAAACAACACAAGGAAAAATATAGACCAAATCTTACTTAAAAATATAAATACAAAAATATGAAATAAAATCTGGTGAACTAAATTCAGGGGTGTATGTCAATGGAGAAGGAAATGGCAACCCACTCCAGTATTAATGCCTAGAGAATCCAGTGGACAGAGGGGCCTGGTGGACCTTTTAATGGGGTCGGACAGAGTTGGACACGACTGAAGTGACTTAGCAGCAGCAGCAGCAGCAGCAGCAGTGTATATCATAAATTAATCACCATAAAAAGAAAGGTTTTATTTAAGGAACATAAGAAAGTTTTAACCTCAACAACTCTATCATTATACTACAACGCAGTAGAATAAAAAGTTTATGAACATTCTAATGAATTAATAAAAAAACATTTGATAAAATTCAGCCTATGTTTATTAGTAAATCCTCTTAGTATACCATGAACAGACATAAAACTTTGTAATTTATAAAACACACCTATGAAAAATCTTTAGCAAATATCCTTGTTAATAATGAATCTTTGGTTGTATCCTATTAAAGTCAAGCAAGAAAAGTATGGTTATTATTATTAGTTTTACTCTTTATTGACCAGTAGGTCTTAGGTAGTATGGTAAGATGTGAAAAGTAAAACATAAATATTGGGAAGGAATAAACACTTACTCTTATATTATTGTATAGGATTAAAAATGATTCTACAAACTATTTGAACTAATAAGAGAGCTTAGTAAGGTTGTTGGTAAGATGATCAATACATAAAAAGCGATGGTACTCTATGTATGAACAACAAATATGCAGAAAATGTAAATTAAAAAGAAAGTGCCATTAAGAACAGCATACAAAAACGTGTGCCTATAAATAAACCTAGCAAAAGATGGAGAATCTTAGGAACCTAAAGTCTTAAAGCTGAAAAAAGCAAAAGAGAAACTGAGCAAATAGAAAAAAGTACACCTTGTTTTTTAGAGATAGAATCAATACACTGTTTTGGATTTCTCCCACATTGATCTATAATTACAATGAAACTCCAACAAAACTGATAATACAGTTTCACAAACTCATCATAAAATGTTTCATTGGAAAGACATAGAGCCAAAACAGCCATCAGAATCTTAAGAAGAAAAGTAGGGGAAAATTTGACTTGTTTGACAAAAAACTAACACTAAAGTGTAGATGGTAATGACATAGCAATAGACAAAGAGATTAGAAGTAGAAAAAGAAGACCCAGACTTAATTATACATGGGATAAGGTATATAACACAAGCAGCATTACAGATCACTAGAGGAAGGAGAGACTATTAAAAAAAGTTGCCTCCCATCTAGAAAGAAAAAGTAAAGTTAGATCTCTTCCTAACATATAAAAATAAATTCCAGATGGAAACAACACCAAAATGTGAGAAGAAAAACTGTTAAGTGTTTAGAAGGAAATAGAGGAAAGTATTTTTATAATATTTTGATAGGGAAGGATATTTTAAGTTTCAGAAAACATGAACCATTGGAAAAAAGATTACATTCTAACCAATATTTCTAGTAAGTAACAATATACACAGAGACCAAAACACTGGTTTGGGAGTGATGGTGGATGCCTAGGAATCTGTTACTTAATGTTCTGTACACTTCAAATATTTGAAAAGACTCATAGTTAAAGATTAAAAACAGTAAGGACTAAAAGGTACTTTAGAAAATGTGGAATAGAGTATAGGGCAGTAGAGCTGGAAATGATGGCTTGTTTTTCAACCTTCTTGCTTCTTTCTCTCCTCCACCTTGCTGAAGTATCATTTATTCTACTTATAAGCACTTGCCTCTAGTCTCTTTCCAGTGCAGTTCAGGACACAGTGCTTTAATGATGCTGAGATTACCTGAGGCTGACTATCGACAGAATTATGACTAAGAGATTCTGCTCCAAGTCCCTGGAGGCATTTTCTCTCTGACATACCAAAAAGTGTTTATTGGGTTTATGACAAAATATTTCTTACGGGGTAGATGTATACTCATTTCCATAAATTGGCACCCAGTCACAGCAGGTCAATCCATTTATGAATGTTGAAAATGCCCATTCAGTGATAATTCAGCTTGTGAATTTGCACAGACAATTCCCAGAAGGATTTGTTTGCAATTCACTTGCTGTGATCCTCCTACTTGGCCTCACCGTGTGTTGCAATTGCCCCAAGCTGCCAGCCCACACAGCCCCACGTGGGTGAGGATGGTACGTGGTGAGGATTTCATTCCACCATTTGTTTTTATTATCTGAAGTCTTTCCTAGGACATCGGATTTCATAGGGAGGGTTTACTGTTTACACAGATCGAGCTTGCATTTTACTAGGTTCTTGGGCTCCCTATGCCATGAAAAAGCTGAGTTCATGGTAACATGAAGACTGTTGAAGCCAGTCTGACGGGAGCCGCCCTGTTGACATGAGTGCATCCATGGAAGCGTGAGGGGGCTGTCAGTCTATTGCTCTATCACCGGGAAATAGTCCCAAAGTACGAAGACAATGGAACATCAAGGTTAGTTCAGGATATAGTTGGACAAATACTGGCTTGACAAATGAAATCACATGCAGTTATATGTACTAAAGAGCCAACTAAACTTAACTAAACTATTTGGCTCATGATGATTTTCCAGGAACACTAGATGAGCTCAGTGACCATTTAAAGTTTATTTTTATAGTTGAATTATGGAGCTTTAGGTAAGTACAGATATTAAAAGAACTATAAATGCTAATTTCTGACATTCTAAACTGATGCCATCAACCCGAGGTTTTGATCACTACTGCAACACAGTGATCCATCCGCTCTGCCAGGTCTGTGTGATGGGCGCTGCTGGCACTCTGCCCTGACCACCTATGGTCACTTTAACCCTTCACGTGCTTCCTTCCCCTGGGTTTGATTTGTCTTTGTTGCAATGGCCCAAACCTGCAGAGAGATGGAACTGTTGGGCCTTTAGGACTTTCTCCCACCATACTTCCAGGTGGCCCTTAGTAGATGACAGCTGGGATTTTGACTTTCAGAGGCCAACTCCCAGCTTCAAATAGGATCGCAATGATTCTGAGCAATATCTTACTCTTCAGAATTCCTCCAAGGGATCAGACTTCTTGCTTGTTTGTAGCCTGCATCCCATACTCTTTCAGTGACTTCTCCTGAGCAATAGAAAAGAGATTGGGAATATAAAAAGAAAACCCAGTAGCACACTTCCTTATATCTGTCCTTAATGGGACACATACATAGGCTTCCCAGATGGCTCAGTGATAAAGAATATATCTGCCAATGCAGGAGACTCAGGAGATGTTTGATCTCTGGGTTGGGAAACACCCCTGAAGGAGGAGATGGCAACCTACTCCAGTATTTTTATCTGAAAATCTCATAGACAGAGTAGTATGGTGAACTGCAGTCCATGGTATTGCAAAGAGTCAGACATGGCTGAGCCACTGAGCACACAGGCAGGACACATACCTGGATGCATTTATCTTAGTCTTGGTCACTAGGGAACCAGCAGAATACACAGATGGCTTATTAGAGCTTTTCTTAGATGGGGAAGAAAACTGAGGGGCCCCAAACTGTTGAGGTGGCTGAGATTGAATCTATGAGTTGTGGGGAGCCAGATGGGAGACTGAGGAAGATCCTCATTAGAGAATCTGAATGTTCAAAGAAAACATTAAGCAACTTCACAGGTTTGCCTCTGGACAACATTTATCTAAGTCATTGGATGATCACCTCAGTTATTTGGATTTATTTTGCTGGTGAAGACAATTGTAGAGTTCTTTGCCTGATACTATGCCCCTCCATGACTCTGCCCTACTTCAGAAAGATCTTCATATGTGAGTTTAAATAAATACAAGCTTGCCATTTCCTCCAGAGACAGACTTTACAATCCCCAGCTTGGTAGGCTACTTGGAAACATGTCTCAGAAATCATCTGGTTTGGGGAAACATCCATGTTTTATAAGGATGTAAATTCTCTTCCAGTTAAGGATCTAGTCATCTGAAGGGCACATTATGGGCTTTGGCCCATTTGAAGAATTCTGTCTTTGTTTATGGATACACATATAGTAAAAGTTAAAAGCATGACTGGAAATGATAAACACCAAGCCAAGATGGTGGTTACTTCTTGGTGGGAAGGAGGGAGAGGAATGTGGCTGGAGAAAGGTTCACAGAGATTCAGTTATACATGTATATTTAATTTAATCTGGTTGACAGGAATATAAAGCTTTTTTTTTTAATAGAAGTTTCCTCCAAATATTTTATTTCTTTTTAGAAAAATTTACTAGATTAAAATTGATTTACAGTGTTGCATTAGTTTCAGGTATACAGCAAAGTGATTCAGCTATACATATACATATATTCATTCTTTTATGAGATTATTTTCTCATATAAGTTATCACAGAATATTGAGTAGAGTTCCCTGTGCTATATAGTAGGTTCTTGTTGGTTATCTATCCTATACATAGCAATGTGTGTTTGCTAATCCCATGGTCCTTATGTATTCCTCCCTTCTCATACTCCCTTTAGTTACTCTAACTTTGTTTTCTATGTCTGCAATTCTGTTTCTGTTCTGTAAATACATTCAGTGATTGCTTTTCTGTTTCTGCATGAGAAAGACTCCAGGTGGAAGGGGCATATCCCCTTTGCCCTTTAGGTACTCTGCCTACCTTTCTCTATCAACAGACCCCCTTGTCCTCTGGCTTCTGGTTGGGTGTATGGGGAACCCACTGACAGAGTTTGGGTTTAAAGGAGGAGCGTAAGAGTGGGGAATGTGTTTTCTCACTTCCTTCTCTGAGGGCCTCTGGAGACCTGACTCCTGTAGGTCCAGCATCTCCATGTCATCCTCCTTGAAGCAGGCAGGGCTCCACAGAAGGCACTAAGTACTCTCCAACTAGGTGATTTGAAGAGAGTTTAAGGAGCTATTTATAAGTGACAGTAGAGATGTTATAGTATCTGGTTCCAGAAGGGAGAGGTAAGAGAGAGGTTCTGCAACAGAGTAAGAATTCTATTTTCCTCTTCTCTGCTCCTAAGATATATATGTGATTTTTCAGTGACAAGTAAATTCTTCCTGGGTCAGAGATCGAGGAGAGGGTTTATACTTTCCTCCAGCCTCCAAATTTGTCTTTCTACATGTGCAGCTACTGAGACCTAAATCAGTTATTACTGGGCATCTACAATTGAGAAGGTAGTATGTTAGCCATCTTTGGGATATAGCATAGAAGAAGGATTTATCTCTGCTTTCGAGGCCCTTGCTATCTATCTGAATATATAAGACATACATGCATGAAATCATCTGACTATAAATGAATCTCAGAAGAAATGTATAACTCATACATATATATTTACACATTATGTATATGTAACAGTCATGTATGGATATGAGAGTTGGACCATAAAGAAGGCTGAGTACAGAATTGATACTTTTGAACTGTGGTGTTGGAGAAGACTCTTGAGAGTCCCTCAGACTACAAGGAGATCCAACCAGTCAGTCCTAAAGGACATCAACTCTGAATATTCATTGATGCCGAAGCTGAAACTCCAATACTTTGGCCACCTGATGAGAAGAGCCAATTCCTTAGAAAAGACCGTGATGCTGGGAAAGATTGAAAGCAGGAGGAGAAGGAGGCGACAGAGGACAGGACAGTTGTATGGCCTCACCAAACCGATGGGCATGAGTCTGAGCAAGCTCCAGGAGATGGTGATGGACAGGGAGCCTGTCGTGCTGCAGTCCATGCGGGCAAAGACTTGGACATGACTGAGTGACTGATCAGCATATATATAATACCTGACGCTTTCTAGCTACATTGTCTTTGGCCAGGTTGTTTTATTCTTCTGAGCTTTTGTTCACCTGCAAAAGTAGGGTTACTTTTAGGGTCAATATGATTAAAATGATATTTTTGTAAAGTTTATACACTTGCCTAGTGTACACCTCTACTTAGATGGACATCTCTACCAGACAGCTTAACTTTTACATTTAGCATTCTTCAAGTGACTTCCTAATTTGTTCTGCACTTCCAAATATCCACTTCCATGATAGAGTTCCCATTTGAGTTAATGATGACTTTATTATGTCAAAAGCCTCATCTTCCTATTTTCTGTTACATCTCACATTCCAGCCATTGGAAATTATTCTTGGATTTCCCTTCCAGTATATCTCAAGTCCACTCACTTCTTACCATATCACTACGGTCTGTGTGGTTTAAGCAACCATCATCTCTAGTCTGGATCATTGGAAAATTTCCTAACTAATCTACATGTTTCTATCTAAATCCTTTAGCATATGGCATGGTTGTCTCTTTTCCTAGTTTTGTTTAGATGGCTTAGAACTGTTGAAATTTAAATTCCAGAACTTTAACAATATTTTTATCATGGTGATCATTTCTTACTGGGAACCCTTTTTTGACCATTTTTCCTAATTTGTGACTTTTATAGTTTTTGGTAAGGAAAATATACACCCTTGCCAGAAATCATGAAGAACTCATAGAGAGTCAGCCAGTGAGCTCTAAAAATTTAAAATAACATTGAATGATTATGTTAATCTGGGTGGCTAGATGTTCTATCCCCATTTACTGAGAAATTTCTAAGGAGTGTTTCCCAATAAAATTCAGAAATTTGCTTAATAGTCTCTGGCTTGAGGCATTCTTTTTCCTTCCAAATATGGATGATTTAAAGTTTTCTGTCACTAAAGGATTCTGAACCAAAACTCAGTCATGATATATCAATCAAACAAATCCTTATTCACCTTTGGACTGTGTGTGCATTGTATTTGATAAGCATTCATAGAGGACAATCTTTATTCAAGGTGCACAGATGCATGCAGATCTAATTCGGAGAAGAATATATTTGACCTTATCCTCAGAAAACTTATGTTTCAGTGGTAGAGACAGAAATGTACACAAATTACTTTAATATACCGCATATGGATATGATCCATGTGTGTGTAGGTCATATCAGAAGACTAGGCAGCTATTAATGTCCACAGTATGGAAATATAATTAGCAAGATGATTCTCAATCAGAGTTCATTTACACTTTCATTGTGCAACAGAGTCATTTGCCAGTTTAACTAAAATGTTGTGATTTGATAACAGGTGTTGAAACAGAAAACTGTTAATAGAATCTGGGTCCTTGCCATAAAATGTAGAGGTTATGGAAATCCAAACACAGTTTACATTTTCTCCATGACACCAAAACATTTTTGAAGGCAGGAAAATTCTTTCCCTTAAAACAATTAGTCATTTGCCTAAAGAAATGATATGAAAGCAAAATCCTTATTCTAAGCTCATCTTCTCTGTGTGGATATGAGCGTGGACATACATATCTAAGCTGTGACGTATGTATCTCTCTCCTGTAGATTGACATCCCCTTTCCTTTCTTTTTTAAGATATGAAATTGGAAGTGTTAGTCACTCAGTCTTGTCTGACTCTGCAACCCCTTGGACTGTAGCACACAAGGTTCCTCTATCTATGGAGTTCTCCAGACAAGAATACTGGCGTGGGTAGCTATCCCTTTCTCCAGGGGATTTTCTCGACCCAGGGATCAAACTCAGGTCTCCAGCATTGCAGAGTTTCTTTACCATCTGAGCCATCAGATGAGCCCGTTTTAACATATGCTCTCTCATTAATCCCATGTTTCATTTTTTCTGCTTAAGGAACTTGAGCCCAAGCTAATACCTTCTGTTATACTGGTCCAATTCTCATGTCCCTTCCATAGGTGCATTTCATGCTCTTCCCCTGCACCCCATTTCAGTCTAGAATTCCTCAAGTCTTCCCTGGAGCACAAATCTTTCCTAAGATCAATATGTAGTAAGTTTGCCTTTGGGATTTGCTGATCCATCCCCAGCAAACCCAGTGATAAATGCTGCTTTAAAACTTGCTTTCAGCTCTAGTTAGAGAATGAGTTCAATTAGTTATTTCCAAAGTGAGAGTTGATATTGATGCATGTATAATTTCATGTTATGAGATGATTCATAATAAATCCCGCATCTTTGGAAGCCATTCACAGGAATTATCACTGTTTTCATTAATTTTATGATTTGTTTCTCTCCACCAAAAAGTTCACTGACTACATATTTAAAAAGAACTTGAAAAAAATATAAAGCACAAAATCTAAGAGAAGTATCCATCAAAATAATAGATGCACAACATTTGGTAATGTTTAAAGAGATGACATGGATTCCCAATACAGTACATCCTGTTGGAGGAGATAATGGATTGGAGTATTTTAACCCTCTCATTACAGATGAGAGGAGTTCTACAGTAGTGACAATAACGTTCACCCAATATCTGACTGCTCCCCTTCATTTCCTAGCCTTTCTTGTAGTTAATGTGGCACCATATGGCCAGTTCTGGACAATGTCCTGTGAATAAAAATGATCCTTGCAGATCTGAGGGATTGAGGGTGGCCATGAGTTTTCAGGATGCAGCAATCCTGAATGTCGTGTGTTGGCATCATCATAAATAATTTGGGGGGGGGGACCATCAAATCAGTGCTCTTGTTGACAGTGGAACAATGCCTTCTGCTGACTTCTGTTGGATGCAGAGTGTTTTAGCTTGAGCTGCTATAACTAATACCACGGACTGAGGGACTTAAACAACTGACATCTATTTCTGATAGTTCCGGAGGCTGGCAAGTTTAAGATCAAGATGCCAGCAGATTCAGCGTCTGGTGAAGAATCTATTCTTGGTCTACAGATGATCATCTTCCTGCTATATCCTCACCTAGTTGAGAGAGAGATTGCCTCTCTTGCATCTCTTCTTGTAGGGGCAGTAATTCCATTCATGAGAGCCTCACCCTCATGACATAATTTCCTCTCAAAGACCTCACACCACACTGGGGACTAAGGGGATGTCAATATAGGCCTTTTGGAGAAACACAAACATTTATAGCAGCAACGTATAAACCTTCACAGTGTGCCGTCACTGAGATTTGGGGTCAGTTTGTTACTAAACTTTACTTGGCCTAATAAAAATACCTTCTGCAGAGAAATAATGCTTCCTGCCTGGATTTTTTCAACACAGTATGCTGTGCTGGGCAGTGCCTAGTCATTCAGTCATGTCCAACTCTTTGTGACCCCATGGACTGTAGCCCACCAGGCTCTTCTATCCATGGCGATTCACACAAGAATATAGAGTGTGTTGCCATGCCCTCCTCCAGGGGATCTTCCCAACCCAGGGATTGAACCCAGGTCTCCCACATTGTAGTCAGATTCTTTATCGTCTGAGCCACCAGGGAAGCCCAAGAATACTAGAGTGGGTAGCTGATCCCATCTCTAGGGGATCTTCCCAACCCAGGAATTGAACCGAAGTCTCCTGCATTGCAGGAAGATTCTTTACCAGCTCAGCTGCCAGGGAAGCCCTTTCAATGTACTATCTGAGTTTAATGTGGCTATTTACCACAGAATCAGGGTTGCATGTCCTTTTGTATGGAAAAAGGAGGGAACCATGACACCTAAACTTACAAATAATGTCATTGCCAAAAAAGCTGCCTACATCTACATGGCTTATCATGATAATGAAATTAATAAGAAAAAGCTTAAAATAAGGAATATGAATATGAAGTCTCTCAGTCGTGTCCGACTCTTTGCGACCCCATGGATTGTAGCCTACCAGGCTCCTCCGTCCATGGGATTCTCCAGGCAAGAATACTGGAGTGGGTTGCCATTTCCTTCTCCAGGGGATCTTCCCAACCCAGGGATCAAACCCAGGTCTCCCGCATTGGAGGCAGCCGCTTTAACCTCTGAGCCACCAGGAAGCCCAAAGAATATAACGTATTTTCTGTCTGATTTTTCTTCCTTTCTAAACATACTACACAGATGTAAAGGCACCTGGATGTGCTAGGACTCAAAATTGTGACCGTCTAATGTGGAAATTCAGCATATTAACATGTACAAATGCAATGAGATTCATTTCCCTGCAGCTGTTTCTAATGCACAGTTCATTGTCTATCTCAATTAGAAGCTCATCTTTTGCAATACCATTTCCTTCTCTGTGGTTGATTTGATCAAACATCCTATTGTTTAAGCCAAAAACATCGCTTTACCAAATCAGCCATAGTATTGTTCAAAACTCATCATTCATTATATTATTCTTCATCAATGCTTATGATACTAATATCTGCAAAAAAGGAACTGAATCTTAAATGAAGCTTTTAAAATCCATTTGAAGTAGTTTGTGAACAGAGAGTTTCTTTACTTCTTTTTTTTTTTTTTAAAGGAAAGTAAAATGACTCAGTCTTGGATGGATCATGACAATACCAAACAGATGCAAATAAATATTAAAGTAATATATTTTAGGGTTGGCTCACAGCCCAAATTCTTTGCCCCAGAAAATTACATAAATGCTCTAGTGTGCATGTGGTTTATATTTAGGGTGTAATGAGCTGTTCAAATAGAGAAGGGCAGGCAACCATATTAAAAATAAACATCAAATTTTAACAAGGACGCATCCTCTTAGTTTGCAAATAGTCCTAATGGTTTCAGTGTACTGCAACTAGTCCAGCCTACAACATCTTTGGTTGAAACCAATTTCCAGTTTCAGAGTCTTCCAGTTAAATTGTGATCACATTGTCAGAGAGAGAACAGTCTGTGATGAGAGAGTAGAAATAAGAGTAAAATAGGGTAGCAGGGGTAGGAGTACTTAAGACCGTCTAACCAAGGCTAGTGGATCAAAAGTCAGCCTTGGTCTATGTGTGATGTGCATCGTAGTGGTATCTTCCTGACTGGTCCTGGGCACTTCCCTCTGGGTTTTGACACCAACTTCTTACACAGTATTATTTATAAAACCTCAGGGGAAACAATAAGTACACTCCTCTCTGCTTATTTTAGGTTTAAAACATATGCAGGATAGATTTCAAGTGCTTAAAGCACACACACACACACACACACACACACACACACACATCCCTCATATTCATCATCTTCTCTATTTATAATGGCAAATCTGCCCTGATATTTGCCTCAATAAGTGGTCTTTGTAACCAGGGAAATAGCCTTGATTCTCAGCCCAAAGAAATGCTGGGATCTGTCTTTGAAAAGATCAAAAGTGAGAGCTATGGTTCCAATAAAACCCTATGTTCTTGTTTATAGTTTATAAACCATAAAATGTTAACTCTCCTTGGAGTCTTCCAAGTTTCAACCGAAAAAATGCCAACCGATCTTGAAATAAAACAGCTAATCTCAGAGTTTTACATTGCTGAGGGTTGACAACTTCATCTCTCTTTTTGCTTGCTAGAGACTAGGAGTTGGAAAGCAGTTATATCACCCACTTGGACTTGACTTACAAATAAGTAGCCAAAGATATTTTGAGTGGCAGGTTTCCAAGTTTGCAGAAACAAGATGATGAACCTAAACAAAACAATACCTAGTTGGAACTAAACACTCTAGGTCATCTAACACCAGTCAGTGCATTAACTAGATTTTCAGATGGTTGATGATGCCAATATTTCTGTCAGTATGATCATTAAGGTAAGCCCTGTTTCCTATAATATCAAAATGACTTCAAATCCCGTCTTTGGTTCTTATGTTTCTTGTAGATTTTTCTTTCTAAAAATCAGATGGTACTTTTCACCTACCCATCGAGTGAAACTTTCCCTAACTATCTGAAACGTCTCTGGTTTCCAAAAACTACAATGAAAAACTTGTAAAAACATTTCAAGAAAAAGATAACATGGAAACATGGGCTAAAGTTTAGTCTGTCACAAAGATGAATTTCACATCTGGAATTTGCTTGGACCCACTTTCTGCAGGCTAGGTCATGGAAGGATTTTGCAGAAAAATAAAGTTGACTATCCCAGGGTTATTTCATGGCATATCTGACTCTCCGATGTCTTGAAAGTGGTTGCATTATCTCAGACAGGAAATTCCACTATTTACCCTCTGACAAGGAGGAATCACAAACTTCTAAGCTTTTTGCATTTTACAAAGAGTTGGAGGCAGTGGGGGCTTTATAAGGCATTTGGCTGAATGAGTTGAGTTGTTAGGCAGATAACTGGAAAAAAAAATCTGAAAGAGGTCAGTTTAAAGTAAGGTGGGAAAAATGTGAAAATAAGAATCTCTCTAGAAATTTTACAGTTTTATTGGAAAACATTTGAGAATGGGAGAAAACTACATGGCTAATATTAGGAGAAAGAAAAAATGTTTCATCCTCTGGCTAATAATTAAAATTACCTTGTTGCTTGTTCTGTTAGATGCCTTTTTTTCATTGTTAAAGTAATATATACCTTAAAAATTCCAAAGGTATAGAAGTGTATGGAGTTAATGATATAGTTTTTCTTTTGTCCTCTACTTTTCACTTTTAACCTTTACTTCTTTTCCTCATTTTAATAACGGTAAAAATCAAAGAAAGTACATATCCTGTAAACTTGCTACTCAACGTCTTGTCCACAAACCAGCAACATTGACATCCTGATAAATAGGTAGAAATACAGAATTTTAGGTCACGTTTTGGACTTATTGAATCAGAATCTGCATTTTAATAAGGTCCCTAGTGATTTGTATGTCTATGTATTAAAGTTAGCATGCATTGTCCTACAACCCTGAACTCTCACTTGTTGGAATCTATTATACAGAAATACAATACATACATAAAGCTACAAATATATATACATATATATGTACACACACAAATATACATATGTGTGTATTTATATATATATACACATATGTTTGTATATATATATATGTAAGCTTCCCTGGTGCTCAGCAGTAAAGAATCTGCCTGCAATGCAGGGCACACAGATTTGATCACTGGGTCAAGAAGATCCTCTGGAGGAGGGCATGACAACCCATTCCAGTGTTCTTGCTGGGAAAATCCCATGGAGAGAGGAGCCAGGCAGTCTACAGTCCATGGGGTCACACAGAGTTGGACATGACTGAAGTAACTGAGCACATACACACACACACACACACACACACACACACACGTATATATGCTTGTATTAGATATATATTATAATATTTATATTTGGGCTTCCCTTGTGGCTCAGCTGGTAGAGAATTCACTTGTAATGTGGGAGACCTGGTTTCAATCCCTGGGTTGGGAACATCCCCTGGAGAAGGGAAAGGCTACTCCACTCTAGTATTCTGGCCTAGAGAATTCCGTGGACTGTACAGTCCATGAGGTCACAAAGAGTTGGACACAACTGATCAACTTTCACTCACTCACTCATATTTATATTTAAAGTGAACAAAATATTATATAGCCATTTGTAAGAGCAAAATCTGATTGATTATATTCTTTGCAACCAAAGATGGAGAAGCTCTATAGAGTCAGCAAAAACAAGACTGGGAGCTGACTGTGGCTCAGATCATGAGCTCCTTATTGCCAAATGCCAAATTCAGATTTAAATAGAAGAAAATAGGGAAAACCACTAGACCATTCAGGTATGACCAAAATCAAATCCCTTATGATTATACAGTGGAAGTGACAGATTTAAGGGACTAGATCTGATAGAATGCCTGATCAACTATGGATGGAGGTTCATGACATTGTACAGGAGACAGGGATCAAGACTATCCACATGGAAAGGAAATGCAAAAAAGCAAAATGGCTGTCTGGGGAGGCCTTACAAATAGCTGTGAAAAGAAGNCATGCTCTGACAGCCAGTGTGAGACCTGAGCACAAATTTCCAGCTGATGTATATTTTCCACTTATTCTTGACTCTAAAATGCAGTTCACAGATTTACACCCTAAATGTGCTTAAGAGAAAACAGTTCGGAAATTTTAGTCTATGTGATGTATTTCTGTATTCCATGAAAAATCTGAATTTCTTTGTCATTGAAAATCAAAAGGATAAAATATAATTTTGTTTTAGTATCTAGTTATATACTTCTTTCCTTGGAAAGGACTGTTAGTTCTATATTTCTTTGGATAACACCAAAACCTAAGTGTTAACTCCTCCCTTGGGACTCTCTTTGAAACCATTTGCCATAAAACAGATTTGTTCAGAGAGTCTCAATAGACTAACAAGATATTTTCCTAGCTCAAAAAATATATTTTTTTTTTTGCTAGAGGAATGGTGCTTTTCAGAGGACAAATAAGGGTCTAGACTCATTCACTAAAGATATGTTAGTAATTAGTGGCTATTTACAGAAGCAGACCTTCATTGACATTTGGGAAGGCATGTCTAAGCAGACAGTTCCAATTGACTTCAAAATGTAAACTGGACCCAAGGGTGAATTGCTGAATTATAAACCTCATCTCCTTCACCAAGATGACTTCTATGTAAACATCCTGGACATCTTTTGAGGAGGCCTGACCTGCAGAGAGCCTGCCTAATTCCAATGCTCTGCAAAACTATATAATGCAAACCCCTTGCTTATTCTAAAAATAGCGAGTATAATTAGTCTTGAAAATCAATGTTTCCACTCATTAGGATGACAAAATAACTTGTTAAATAGGTGCTTAATTTACATATCCAAGAGTCTACAAAAGCTTGTCTACCATTTATTTGATTATATTATTTTAAGAGAGAAAAAAAGTGCAGTTCACTGGCCAGGTGCCACTCTCTAAAGCATAGGAGGTAATTACTGCCTTACTGTTGTCTGCTGTAACAGCAAAATGCAATCTGCTTTCAGAGATTATCTTATCTGGAGCTCCTCCATTCATAATTATTATGATATTGATGCCTAAGAGTGAAATTTAAGAAAATATAAATACATTGAAAATGCACTTCACATGTAATATCTTGTGATTAATTCAACAAAAATTTTGGAAATTAAAATAAATGTATATATATATATACACATGTATGGGGCTTCCCTGGTGGCTCAGAGGCTAAAGCGTCTGCCTGCAATGCAGGAGACCTGGGTTCGATCCTTGGGTTGGGAAGATCCCCCGGAGAAGGAAATGGCAACCCACTCCAGTATTCTTGCCTGGAGAATCCCATGGAGGGAGGAGCCTGGTGGGCTACAGTCCATGGGGTCGCAAAGAGTCGGACACGACTGAGCGACAAACTACAACTACTACACATGTATATGTGTAAAAATCATCTAGTTTTTTGAATAGTAAAGGACAAAAACAGTGTGCAACAACGTTATCTTTGACATAATTAATGCCAATGATATATCCTTAACTTTTTCTTTGAGTGATATGAAGCAACAGCAATTAAGATAATTTCAATTATACTAGAATTGAACCATTATTAAAATATTCTGATGGCCAAAACCAGAAATCTACCAAATTTATGAGAAAATATGAAAAATTTAAAAGAAAGGGTGAACTTTTGTGTCTGTTATTGTATTTCTACATTCAACTTTGGAAGTGAGTTACTTTTTTTTTTTTTTCCATTTTAAAGCATAGTTCTTATGGCATTCATTTATTCCTTTAAGAACCAAAGTAACATTCAGCTGTTTAGTTTGCAGTCATCTTGTTCAGTTCACTCAAATCTTTTGTGCATAGTAATTCTTACTCAATCATCTGATTACCAAAACCAAAAATGTTTCATGCCTTTAAAATTTTTCTAGTAACAAATATACTTGTCTAGGTGGAATATTTGANAACATTCAGCTGTTTAGTTTGCAGTCATCTTGTTCAGTTCACTCAAATCTTTTGTGCATAGTAATTCTTACTCAATCATCTGATTACCAAAACCAAAAATGTTTCATGCCTTTAAAATTTTTCTAGTAACAAATATACTTGTCTAGGTGGAATATTTGAAACCATTGGTATCAGTACATTCTTTCCTGTTTGATAGATCTACCTGGGAAGAAGTTCATTACAATAAATTATTTTTAGTAAGTAGTATGAGTAATATATTTTTGAGNTTTCCAATGAGTCAACTCTTCTCATGAGGTGGCCAAAGTACTGGAGTTTCAACTTTAGCACCATTCCTTCCAAAGAAATCCCAGGGTTGATCTCCTTCAGAATGGACTGGTTGGATCTCCTTGCAGTCCAAGGGACTCTCAAGAGTCTTCTCCAACACCACAGTTCAAAAACATCAATTCTTCGGTGTTCAGCCTTCTTCACATTCCAACTCTCACATTCATACATGACCACAGGAAAAACCATAGCCTTAACTAGATGGACCTTAGTCGGCAAAGTAATGTCTCTGCTTTTGAATATGCTATCTAGGTTGGTCATAACTTTTCTTCCAAGGAGTAAGTATCTTTTAATTTCATGGCTGCAATCACCATCTGCAGTGATTTTGGAGCCTAAAAAAATAAAGTCTGACACTCTTTCCACTGTTTCTCCATCTATTTCCCATGGAGTGATGGTACCAGATGCCATGATCTTCGTTTTCAAAATCATGTTTACTAGTAAGTAAAAGAATATTTTTCTGTGGGAAGACAGGTGGCCTGCCAGGCAAAGAACAGGAGAGAGTCCGTCTTCTACAAGTAATCAAGAATGAAACTCTATACCAGGGAGGCCATTACTTAGTTTGCATGGGCACCCAGAGATCTGGATCTCTGTGTTTACATTGACTACTCGACTAAGAGCCTTGACTCCCCTTGGGAAGGAGAACTGTCCAGAACAGACTAGTTAGCATTATAAATGCAAGCCCAGACAAGGGGAGACAGGTGGCTTAGGCCAAGGATTGCATATTAAGATTCTTGAGTTGGCCATAATCCATTTGGTCCAAGAATCAGAGATGTGGTTAATAAACAATTTGTAACAAGGAGTAGATAAAACCACTGTGGTTGTAATTGTTTGAGAATGTTCCTTATACTTTATTCTTCCCATAATTGCCTTTGCTTAATGTCTTTCAGCACATGAATAGCTAGCTGTTCGTGTGGTTTCTGCAGTATGGACTGTGGAGAGAGTAATTTGCAGACAAAGCCAAGATAATCACTGGGGAGACACTGGTCACAGAGGATCTTAGTGTACCTTTGTGAATCCTTCAGATCTAGGACTTTGAAGACAAAAAGAAAAGGGCAACTTTCAGAGAGAAAAGATTAGCAAATAGCAAGAATTAGGCAGAGAGAAGAGTAGGACCTGAAATAATATTTAGTGGGCTCTCTCCTGACTGTATTCTGCTCAAATTTATAATTCCTATGGTATGTTATTATGCATTTTATATGGGCCTTTTTTGATATTGACCTTCTTAGTACATCCAATAATATCAATGAGTTCCCATTGATCAGTGACAGACGTTATAGTCGATGATTGCTAGGTGTTTATAAAACCTATAGAAACACGAAAATTTCAAAGAGAGGAGGGCGTCTGTGGGGTGGGTGTAGTGAGATGAGAAATGAAGTTGTTAGAAGGTGCTGATACTGAGAAAGGGGCAGAGGCAGTGATTCAGCTCATTCCTTGGCTCCAGTCCTGAGAGACAGTGAAGGACAGGGAAGCCTAGCGTACTGCAGTCCACTGGGTCACACAGAGTCAAACAGGACTTAGTGACTGATCGCAGGCTTGCCTCCAGCCCAGGCAGAAGCATTCTCCTGCCTGGGTGCTTAGCATTGGTTTTAGAGCTCAACTAAGACCCTGGAGTCATAAAGAGTATACATTTTCCTAATCTTATCTCCTATGCATATAGATTCCATTGAGCCTTCACATGGGGAAAAGGAGATAACTGAAGGACAGTATGATGGTTAATTTTATGTTTCAATTTGCCTGGGACCCTTAGTACCCAGACATTTGGACAAACATTATTCTGGGTGTGTCTGTGAGGGTTTGTCTGGATGGGATTAAAATATGAATCAGTAGACTGAGTAAAACAGGTTGTCCTCCCTAATGAGAGTGGGCCTCATCCAATCAGCTGAAGACCTAAGTGGGACAAAAAGGTTGAGCAAAAGAGATCCCCTCCAGGCTGACTATATGAGCTCGGACATTGGTCTTTTCTTGTGTTCAGTTTTGGACTGAAACACTGGCTCTTTCTTGGTGTTGAGACTGAAACCTTTTGGACTAGAATTTATACCATTGGCTCTCCTGATTCTCCAGTCTTTGGACTTAGTCAAGAACTATATGTCAGCTCTTCTGGTTCTCCAGCTTGCTGACTCCAATTATCAGACTCTAATTGAGAAACCAATTCCACATAATAGTTTACACACACACACACACACACACACACACACACACATCTATCCTCTTGGGCTTCTCAGGTGGCTGAGTGATAAAGAATACACTTTTCAAGGGAAGGGATGGGATGTGGGTTCTATCCTTGGGGAGATGGCAACAAATTCCAGTATTCTTGCCTGAAAAATCACATAGACAGAGGAGCGTGGTAGGCTGCAGTCCATGGAGTTGCAGAGATGGACATGACTGAGCTACTGAGCGCACATACACACACATCCTACTATTGGTTCTATTTTCCTGGGGAATCCTTAAGTGATACAGACAGGATTCCTCACTTTGACTTCCTGTCATCTCCTACTTGCTCAATGAAAATATGACTGCCTTTTAGAGCATTTAAAAAATTATATATATATATATATAAAGCAGATTTAGAGTCATAGAAAAATTAAGCAGAAAATAGAGAATATACCATTTGCCCCCACATATGCATAGCTTCCCCTACTCTCACTGTCCCACATCAGAACTGTGCATTTGTTACGAATAAATCCACATGGGCATGTTCCTTATTATGAAAGTCTACACTTCATATTGAAGAGGAACTAAAAAGCCTCTTGAAAGTGAAAGAGGAGAGTGAAAAAGTTGGCTTAAAGCTCAACATTCAGAAAACTAAGATCATGGCATCTGGTCCCATCACTTCACGGCAAATAGATGGGGAAACAGTGGAAACAGTGTCAGACTTTACTTTTCGGGGCTCCAAAATCACTGCAGATGGTGACTGCAGCCATGAAATTATAAGACACTCCTTGGAAGAAAAGTTATGACCAACCTAGATAGCATATTCAAAAGCAGAGACATTACTTTGCCGACCAAGGTCCATCTAGTCAAGGCTATGGTTTTTCCTGTGGTCATGTATGGATGTGAGAGTTGGACCGTGAAGAAGGCTGAGTGCTGAAGAATTGATGCTTTTGAACTGTGGTGTTGGAGAAGACTCTTGAGAGTCCCTTGGACTGCAAGGAGATCCAACCAGTCCACTTTAAAGGAGATCAGTCCTGGGATTTCTTTGGACAGAATGATGTTAAAGCTGAAACTCCAGTACTTTGGCCACCTCATGCGAAGAGTTGACTCATTGGAAAAGACTCTGATGCTGGGAGGGACTGGGGGCAGGAGGAAAAGGGGACGACAGAGGATGAGATGGCTCATCCTATCCAACTCTATGGATGTGAACTCTGGGAGTTGGTGATGGACAGGGAGGCCTGGTGTGCTGCGATTCATGGGATCGCAAAGAGTCAGACACGACTGGGCAACTGAACTGACTGGCACTTTATATTAGGGTTGACTTTTGTTGTATATTCCGTGGGTTTTGACAAATGTATCATGAAGTTTGTTCACTATTATAATTATCATACAGAATAGTTCCACTGTCTTGGAAATCGTCTGTGCATTCTGTCTTCCAAGCTCATTTCTTTTTAGTGTTGAATAGAATTCTGTTGTCTGGGTGTACCACAGTTTATACTTAGTTGCTGATAAAGGTCTGTACAGATAAAGCTATGGTTTTACCAGTAGTCATGTATGGATGTGAGAGTTGGACCATAAAAAGGCTGAGCGCTGAAGAACTGATACTTTTGAACTGTGGTGTTGGAGAAGACTCATGAGAGTCCCTTAGACTGCAAGGAGATCGATCAGTCAATCCTAAAGGAAATCAACACTGAATATTCATTGGAAAGAATGATGCTGAAGCTGAAACTCCAGTATTTTGGCTGCCTAATGTGAAGAGCAGACTCATCATAAAAGACTGTGATGGTGGGAAAGATTGAAGGCAGGAAAAGAAGCAGACAATAGAGGATGAGATGGTTGGATGGCATCATCGACTGTATGGACATGAGCTTGAGCAAACTCCAGGAGATAGTGAAAGACAGGGAAGCCTGCAGTCCATGGGGTTGCAAAGAGTCAGACATGACTGAACGACTAAACTTACTGAAGAACATTTTGGTTGTTTCCAAATTTGGCAATTATGAATAAAACATAAGACATTCGTATGTGGGTTTTGCTGTGGACATAAACTTTCAACTCCTTTGGGTAAATACTAAGAAGTGTGATCACTAGATCATATGATAAGAGTATGTTAAATTTTGTAAGAAGCTATGAAACTCTTCTAAAGTGGCTGTACATTTTGCTTCCCCACAAGCAAGGAATGCAATTTACTGTTGCTCCACATCCTCACCAGTGTTCAGTTTTGTCAGTGTTTGGGAGTTTGGCCATTTCAGTAATGTGTAGTGGTATCTCTACACACTGCTGTTTTAATTTATGTTTTCCTGATAACATGTGATGTGGAACATATTTTCATGTGATTATCTTCCATCTGTACATTTTCTTGGATAAAGTGAAAGTGTTAGTTGCTCAGTCGTGTCTGACTCTTTGTGACCCTAATGATATAGCCCCCAGGGCTCCTCTGTCCATAGAATTCTCCAGGCAAGAATACTGGAGTGGGTTGCCATTTCCTTCTCCAGGGGATCTTCTTGACTCAGGGATTGAAACCAAATCTCCTGCACTGCAGGCAGATTCTTTACTGTCTGAGCCAGCAGGGAAGCCCCGTTCTTTGGTAAGTGAAAGTGAAAGTGCTAGTCACTCAGTTGTGTAGTACTCTTTGCAGCCCCATGGACTATAGCCTGCCAGGCTTCTCCATCCATGTGATTTTCCAGGCAAGAATACTGGAGTGGATTGCCATTTCCTTCTCCAGAGGATCTTCTCAACCCAGGGATCAAACCCGGATCTCCTCTATTGTGGACACATCTTTCCCTTCTGAGACACCAGGAAAGACTTTCTTTGGTAAAGTAATTATTAAAAATTTTGACCTGCTTTTCTATTTTGGAGTGGGTGTTGGGAGAGAGTGTTTGTTTCCTTCATATTGAGAGTTTTTATTTTAATGGATATCAGTCCTTATCAGGCATATGCTTTTCAAATGTTTTCCTTATTTTGTGGATTATGTATTTATTTTCTAATAGTATCTTTTGAAGTACATAAATTTTAAATTTTTATAAAGTTTTATTTATTACTTTTTTTCTTATATGGGTTATACTTTTGTTGTCAAATTTAGGGAATCTTTGCCTTCATAAACTTTGCCACAATTTTCTACTGTTTTCTTCTAGAAAGTTTACTGTTTTAGGCTTCATATTCAATCTGGAATCCATTTTGAGTTTAATTTTTGTATATGGTGTGTGATACTGATTAAGATAATTTTTTGCATATGTTTATTTCATATGCAAAAAATTAGTTCAGTACTATTTGTTGAAGAGACTATACTTCTATACTGAATTGTCTTTGCACCTTTGTTGAAAATTAATTGTGTATACGGGAGGCCTGGCGTGCTGCGATTCATGGGGTCGCAAAGAGTCAGACATGACTGAGCGACTGAACTGAACCGAACTGATGCAGGTGGATCTATTTTTGAAATGTCTATTCTTTCCCTACTATATTCTGTTACTTCTCTATCTTTATGCCAATGCCATATTATCTTGATTAGTGTAGCACTGAAATAAGTCTTAAAATCAGGAAATGTCAGCTCTTTAACTTTTCTCATCTCTTTCAGATTTGTTTTTGTTATTGGTCTTTGGTATTTCCATTTGGATTTTAGAATCAAAATGTTAAGGGCTTCAGAAAGCCTGCTAAAATGTTAATTGAGATCACACTGAATATATAGATCAAATTTAGGGGGCTCAATATTTTACACTGACTCTTTTGACTCCTGGAGATGGAATATTTTGTATTTACTTAGATTTTTAAAAAACTTTTTTTTAGCAATGTCTTACAGTTTTCAGTATATAGATCTTGCACAACTTTTGTCAGATCTGTCTCTAGTTAGCTAATATTTTTGAAAGTATTGTAAATTGCATTTTTTATTTATTTCAAATTCTGATTTTTTTATGGTTAGCATAAAGGAATACTATTGACTTTCTATATTTATTGAAAATGTTAAATATTATTAAGTACTAATATTGAATTTTTAAATGTTCTTTCTGCATCTATAAAGATAATATACTTTCGATGGTTTTAGTTCACTAATCTGGTGGGCTACATTAACTGATTTTTAGATATTAAAACAAACTTTTATTCTTGGGAAAATTTCACTTGGTCACAATGTATTACCCTTTTAATATATTATTGGTGTAAATTTGCTGCAATCTTGCTTAGAACTTTTTGTGTCTGTGTTTATTAGCAATATTAGTCTGTAATTATCTTTTATTTAGAGCTTTTGTGTAGTTTTAATACCATGGTAATGTTGCTTATAGAATGTGTTGGGAAGAATTGCATTTGCTATAGTTGTGTGGAAGAATGTATAGAATTGGTACTTATTCATTACAGTTTCAGTATATCTCACCAGGGAAATCATCTGAACCTGAGGTTTTATGTGTGGAAAGGTTTTAAACTGTCTGTTTCTTTTAAAAAAGATATAGGGCTACTCATTGTATTTTTCCTTATTTGAGCTTTTATAATTTGTGTCTTTTAAGGAATGTGTCCATTTTATTCAGTATCAAATTTATTGTCATAGCGTTATTCATAATATTCCCTTATACTCCTCTCATAATCAATAGAATCTATAATAATGAACATTTCTCTTAATCCTAATTTTTTATAATAATTTTTTTCAGATTAATTTATCTGGAAGATTATTTTTGGTTGATCTTCTAAAAGGCTGACTTTGGGTTTTGTTGATTTTTCTCTTTTGTGTTTTGTTTATTTTCTATTTCATTGATTACTTTTTCTGATTTTTTTTTCTCTTCTGATTACTTTGGCTTTATTTACTGTTTTTTCCTAGTGTCTTTTTTTTCCCCCTAGTGTCTTATATTAAGATGTCATTTTTATTAATTTGAGAGCTTTTTTCCTAATGTAGGTGTTTCATGATGTAAAATTTCTTCATTTACTACTTTGGCATAATCCCACAAATTTTGATATGTTGCATTTTCATTTTATTTACTTCAAAATAGTTTCTAACTTCTCTTTTGGTTTCTTCTTTGAACCATATCTTGTTAGAAGTATGGTATTCTGTTTCTAAATATTTGGGATATTTTCAAGTTATCTTTCTGTCATCAATTTTGGGGTCTAATTTTATCATGGTTAGAAAATGTGTTTTGTATGGCTTGAATTCTTTTAAACTTATTAAGCCTTGTTGTATGACCCATATGCTGTGTTAGCAAACGTTCCATGCACACTCAAAAAGAAGGCATTATGCTGTTGCTAAGTGAAGTATTTTATAAATGTAAATAGAAGAAATTTTACATCATGAAACACCTACATTAGAAAAAAGGCTCTCAAATAAATCAAAATGTCATCTTAATATAAGACACTAGGAAAAAAAAAGACACTAGTAAAAAAGAGTAAATAAAGACAAAGTAGCCAGGAAAAAAAAAAAAAATCAGAAAAAGTAATCAATGAAATAGAAAACAAACAGATAAAACCCCAAAGAGAAAATCAACAAAACCCAAAGTTGGCCTTTTAAATCAAATTGATAGTTTTATTCAGGTCTTCTATATCTTTTCTGTTTTCTATGCATTTGCTATTAAGATAATATTATTGAAATCTTCTGTTATACCTGTGGATTTGTCTATATATTATTTCAGATTTCTCAGTTTTTGCTTCATGTATTTTGAAGTTTTATCACTAGCTGCATAAATTTTGACGCTGTTATGTCTTCTTGATGAATTGATCCTTTATCATTATCAAATGATCATCTTTGTCCATGGTCAGGTGCTTTATTCTGAAATCTCCTTTGTTTGATACTAACATAGATACTCCAGCGTTCCTTTGATTCATGTAAACATGGTACAAATGTTTCCATCCTTTTACTTCTAACTTGTTTATCATTTTATATTTTATGTGTTTCTTATGTTTCATAGGATCTTATTTAGTTTCTGCAACTCTCTCCTTTCCAGGACTTCACAAGTGAATTCTGTCTACCTTGGTCTCCCTAAACTCTTAGCTCTGTTTCATCAGTGCAGTCTGTTGGGCTCCACCTACATTGTTGTCTATACTACTGTCCGAAGCTGTTTAAGACTGTAGGCAGAGGCAGGCAGAGGCAATCAGAGGGCTCATCTCATTTACACCCTGTTTCTAGGGGATCATTATGCTTTGTTGATGAATAATGTCTTGAAAAATATTGCTTCATTGATTTTCTCTAGTTTTCTTGGTTGTTTTGGGTGGGAATATAAATTTAGTTCCTGTTATTCTATTTTGTATGGAAGCAGAAGTTCTCTACAGACTCTTATTTGAATATGATCACTGCTAGTTCTGAGTTTTTGACTCTTGGAGAGAGTTCAACAGTTGCCTGATATTGACTTCAAAGAACTAATTTAGTGGGACCGCCTCACTTCTTAACCTATCCCAGTCCCACTCAAGTTTTTTGTTGAATGTATCCTATACTGAAGTGAAATACAGCAAAAGCTTTTCTATTCCAGCCACAAGAGAGGAGACAGAAGACTTCTCAAGGAAGATGAGAATAATTACCCCTTTGCTCCATCCAACAGAGTTTTCTACCCAGGGTAATGTCCTTACTGTGTGTCCTCCATATATCTTTGAAGAATTAGGTTTCTCCCTGGATTGAAGTTGAAAGGGTTAATATAGGAAGGAAGGAAAATGTGGGAAAGAAAGCTGAGGAGATTCTGACTCGATTCATCTGACTTTATATTCATCTCTGTGGGAAGAAAGATGTTAGAAAGGCTGGCTTCTCCACATGTGAGACTGTCCCAAAACTTGTGGGAAAATGGGCATGAATAGATTATTCAGATATACTTATGTGATAAACACACAAGATGATTTCTTGATATTTTGAACATGTTTTAGAAAAGGATTTGTACAGCCAAATAATGATAAAATAGATGTTCTAAATATGTCATGAGCTTAATATTGAAAAAGCATTTTTCCCCACAGAACACAGTTCTTATCTCTACAATCAATATTTGATGCATGTTCTTTGCTATTTCCTCATAGTCAGTCAGATGGAAAAAGGTGAATCTTCCTCTAAGTGATTTATCATCACAGATTTACTCTGCAACATTAGGAGAAAGATAAATTATAGCATAATATACACTTTAAGCAGCCATTCTGTTGGCATCTCAACAAAGTCAGAAGGATCAAAGCTAAGTTTTCAGAAGCACTCTTGTTTCTTCAGAAGTATGAAGGGTGATTAATACACTGCAGAAAACAAAAATGTTTACTCTAAAACGTTAAAGAGAGGGTAAAACGTAGCCTCTTATTTGCCTTTGTAAAGGAATCCTAATGGAAAAGTCCATTTTGATTTTATGGAGGGGTGTGTGTGTGTTTATTGACTGAATTGGAAATTTTATAAATTATAGTAGTGAATATGTAGAGAGCGTAGAATCAAAATGGATAGGTTGTGATTAACAGCAGGTAAGAAAAACCAAATGTTTTGGCAGAAATAAGACTTGCAGGAGGTTTCTACCAAAATTACAATAGTTTTTCACAAGTAGTTGCCAAGGTCAGTACTAACATACACTGGCCATGTGTGGTGTGCTGAGCTAGGAGGTATCTAAGGAAACATGAGACATTCCTACTGTCCAGAAACTACAATCCAGTTTGAGATATTGGTCAGAACCTTGAAAAGATAAGTGGTCTTAAATATGAGTCTGAGGCATTCTGAGAGTATAATTAAAGAGTTGATTCTAGAAGAAAGAATAATGTTTGTATTAATGTGTGTGTGTGTGTGTGTGTGTGTGAGTCATGTTTGACTGTTTGTGAAGCCATGGACTGTAGCCCACCAGGTTCCTCTGTCAATGGGATTTCTCATGCCAGAATACTGGAGTGGGTAGCCTTTCTCTTCTTGATCCAGGGATTGAACCCAAGTCTCCTGCATTGCAAGTGGATTCTTTACCAAGTGAGGCACCAGGGAAGCCGGTTGTATTCTTACTATGGCTCAAAGTATTGAGGATGAACTGGATCTACAAACAATTATTTACGGAGATACAACCACATGTCAAACAATGTTCTAGTATCTGGCAACACAGCCATTAAAATGAAGTTTAATTCTAGTGCAATTAACTGAATAGCTAGAACCTTAAATTCTAAAGGCAGAATCAAGCTGAATAAGTTTTGAAAACAGAGTTGGACAAAATATGCCTCTTCAAGAAAATACTCTCATCCAGATTAAAGGCTAATTCAGTACCTTAAACATTATTGTTGCTCATATAGAAGATACTCTGTGCTCATCCTGACCTTCCTCCTGAAAAGTATCCATTCCTTCCACTTACAAGTGAGAAAAGAGAGGTTCAGTCAAATTATATTGTGTAGTTAAGATGGGAAACCTTGGACTCAGATCCAAATCTATTTGACACCAATATCTCTGTTCTTCTCAGGACACTATGCTGCCTCTGGAATTGGAAACCTTGCTTTGTTGGGTAATTTTCCCTGGGTGTTTCAGCCAGTTTGTTGCAGGAAAGAAAGTAAGGTGTGAAAGGATGATCATGTCGTAGGTCTCAGGCAAGTTCTTTTGTTTACTGAGGAGTGTGAATCTTGGCTTCTCGCAGGAAAAAATTCAAGAGCAACTCATAGTAAAGTGAAAGAAGGTTTATTCAGGGAGAAACACACTCTATAAACAGAGTGTGGGCCATCTCAGAAGTCAAGAGAAGAACAAGGGAACAGGTTGTTAGTTTTCAGGGGCTAGGCAATTTCATGGACTAATGAGTAGGAGGATTATTTCAACTTTTTGGCCTTTTATGGTCAACGTCAGAACTGTCCTGTTACCCACAGGTGAGTCATTTATTATGCTGATATATTACAAGGGATGTATACTGAGGCTCAAAGTCTAGTGGAAGTCAACTGTCTACCATCTTGAACCTAGCTGGTTTTAACCAGTTAATGTTGTGTCTTCAGTAGCTATGACTATGTCATTCTTTTAAAGGTTGTGTCCTACCCACTTCCTATTTCAAGTTCACCTTCAGTTCAGTTTCCCATGCCTGGGAGAGTCCTCTTTCTTACTCAGGCTCCTTCGGAAAGGCATTACAGGTCTTCAGTTGTGGTCTCCTTGTACTTTGGGCCAAGAAGTCTAAAACAAGAGACAAAGGGAACACAGGAGAAAGAAGACTGAAGCATGTCCTCAACTCATCTACAAAGCAAGGGTATCCTTTCCTCTTCCATGACATAACTGGTTGCTACGGCGAGCACTGAGAGAAGTTGGCCTTGGCTCTCTTGATCTGGAAGGCCCTCCGAGGTCAGCTTGAATGATGCATCAGGAAATGAAGCTCCCTCCTGCCAATGGCTTGTAGAGTAGTGGGGATGATGGAAACATTGCTGATCACTTCCGGAGTGAGAGAAGTTATTGTACTCATGTTAGAAACTCAAATGCAGGACGCAAGCCAGGGCATATTTTAAGTCTGCTATCTATCTAGAGTGCTGTATGATAGAGATTTGATTTCACTGGCCTCATGCCTACTTAGGACATACTTAAATAAACATAAGACTTTGATGAGGGTTGATGTTTTCCAAAAAGCTGGTGACAGCTCTTCAGTGGCAGATTGATAGACTCTGTAAGGAAGGTAGAAGGGACTCCATAGTGAGATGCTGGGGTGCGGATCCTTTCAATGCCAAACAGTCCATGTCTCTTTAGTCTAACTCCATTCCATGGGGTCCAGGTCGGCTTTCAGGAAGCCATGCTTCAAAGGACCCAGGAGGCTCCTCAAGCTGAAAGGCATCCCATGACCAGTAGGAATCACTTTAAGAGACTGTAAATGTGTGACCTTGAGAAAAAGGTGCACTTCCTGAAGAGTAAAGAGCCCCCGTGGTAGCTGGCAGGATATTGAAGCCAGGAGAGTCTGACAGTGGCATCAAGCTGCGCTGTAAATCCCAGACATTCACAAGCTCCAGGCTGCAGAATCTCTCCCAAGTTTTGCTTTTGTTTCCAATCAATGGTGTTAACAGCTCTGCCAATGTTCAGCAATTGTGTGAGGAGGACAATACTCAGACAGAAAAATCAGTACAGTATTGTTTTATTTTTATGCCATATCCAGACAGAAAGATCTCATCTATTCATTGTAATACATTTGTCATTTTAGTCAGAATAAATGCAAAGCTACGAGAAAATGCTGATACCAGTTGTCAGAGAAAACTATTTACAATGGTCCCTCCCTTTCTTTCTTTAGGCATTTTCATTATAATCTTTTCAGCTTCACAGAGAGATGAACAGAACTCATGCATGGAGTATAAAGCAGACAGCTGAACTGCATTGATTGTGACCTTCACTTTTAAGGTTAACAGTGGGGAGAAAAACAAACTGTTGACTTCAGTAGTTTTGGTTACTCTTTTCTGGAAGAGGGAGTAGCCATTTCTTTCTTTTTATTATATCTCACTGTCCAGGTTCCTATATGAAGAACTTAAGTCAATTGTTCATTCATTCTTAGTTCATTCAGTAATTATGCATGCCAACTATGGAAAGACACTGGAGGCCCTGGAGATAAGGTGGTGAGCATGACCTCTGAGGTCTTAGGGGCTGGAGATCCTAGTGAGGAAGATAGATCTTGTAAGGAAACAGGAAATCCTATTATCAAATCAGGGTCTTTCAAGACAAAAGAACAGACATAGATCAGGCTGTAGTTCTCTATCAGAGAGTTTCATACATCTCTCCACCATGTGTCTAGTGAGCTTAAAATAAACCTCTGGCTTTTGACCTTCCATTTCCAGCCAAAATACACTTATTTTTGTAAGTTTCAGTATGAGTCACTCTAAGTGAAATATATGAAGGGAAGGAGTCACATATTTTTTGCTTCTTTTTTACTTAATTTTGCCAGACATTTTTTTTTAAGATAAAGGAAACTGATGTATTTAGCTAATAAATATTAAAAGACATCCTTAAAATAGCCCTTGAAACATCAGACAATTTTTTTCTTGAGGGTTTAATACAGATTTTACTTATGTATGTCTTTTTTTTCCCTGATATCTTTATCACTGTACTGGAGGACTAACCTCAGTCCTTTGTGTGGTTTTTGATCCAAATCCCTAATAAACCAGAATTTTCCAAACTTCAGTCATTTGTGCAAAACTATAATTGTTTTCCCTGCCTATTCATACTATGACTTTTTTTCTTTGTTTTATTTTATCCTGGTACCATATCTGCTATTACTTGCATGATATTTTACTGAAATTGACTTACTTTTTTTTCCCCACTTATGCTAATTTATTTCCAAAAAAAGAGAAACTCCATGTGACCATCATAAATGAAGTGCCAGTTTTGTTTCCACATTATAGCAGGTAATTAGAAAAACAAATAAAATGTAAACTGATATTCCTACATTCTTTCCAGGTACTGGGAGACAGTTCTCTTTGTTAAAAAGGAAGATGAGTGCATGATGGGTAGTGTTAAAGAAATACTCAAGCTGAGACTTACCCTGGAAATAAAAATAATGTTTTCTTTAGTATATGATTCCGCGGGTATAATGTCATGCCTGACATTCTCTCTTAAGGTCATTTTCTGAACTGTTGGAGGCATTTCAAAGGATCACAATATGCCACACTCTGTGCTCTGATGGGAAATTCTTTGGCAGGTTTGGGAAGAGGATACCTTCCCCATTGCCAAGGGGCTTCTGTAGTAAATAGGGGCAGTGCTTATTTCAAACAATTCTTTCTTTCCCCTAAGATCTATAATAATTGACTTCACTCAACTATTCAGAGACATGTGATAATTTAAGGAAATCCATGTATCTTCTCAATAGACTTTAACACCTGCAGCTGGTGACATCTGTCACCACCTTTCTATGCATGCTTCCTGTCTTCATTATTCTTCTCTTTAATTAACAGTTTAATCCTTAAAAATAAACTTTATAGTATGTGGTTATGAGTGATTGTTTCCAGTCAGCATAACAGAAGGCAGTAACACTAGATCATGGCTGAACTCCATCCAATAATAGAGTATCTGACGATAATGACAACAGGAAGTCATTTATCAGGCCTAGGTTTCTCCCATTTCATCTAGAAATATAAATATCTTAGTTTTAATAGGGAGAAAGATGAGCTGAAAAGATGATGATGGATCAAGCGGGTGACACTGTAGACCAGCCAAAGCTTTTAAATATGACATTTTTCAAATCACAGGAGAAAAGAAGAGCTCAGGGAGGAAAAGGAGGGAATATCCAACTACATTAAAAACACACACACACACACAGGCCAGACTGCAATAATTGTGCGTCACATTCTTTCCTGAGTCTAAGATCAAATGCAAAGTTTCTTCAGGTCTCTCCAACCTATGATATTGTCACATTTCAGAGAAACCCACTTCAAATCAGAAATGATTGATGACAGTGAAGGGAAATAGTCAATTCCTACTATTTCATCATGTGGTATCTTTAAAGAAGAGCTTTGTATTTCAGGAAAATAGTAAGTACAGAGAAAGAGATGACCCAGGTCAAGAAAGAGAAAGCCTATCCAGGTGTGTGTTAGTAAAATATGGGGACAGGTCCTGAACAGAAAATTCCATACTGTAATAGATAATGGAGTGCAGATGATACTCTGTAAGTGTACACCATGACACTGAGATGGGGGATAGGATCGTAACTTAAAAAAATATAATCACTTATGGAGAAGGCAATGGCAACCCACTCCAGTACTCTTGCCTGCAAAACCCCATGGACGGAGGAGCCTGGTAGGCTGCAGTCCATGGGGTCTCTAAGAGTTGGACATGACTGAGCGACTTCACTTTCATGCATTGGAGAAGGAAATGGCAACCCACTCCAGTGTTCTTGCCTGGAAAATCCCAGTGACAGGGGAGCCTGGTGGCTTTCTGTCTATGGGGTGGCACAGAGTCAGACACGACTAAAGCGACTTCGCATGATAATCACTTAATAAAAAGTGTGTTCCTAAATAAAGAATGTTTTGAGAAGTGTGAATGGGGAAGAAAGAAGTTTGGAACTGGGCTAATGTTTACAGTCATCTTTTTTTTCCCATTTAAAGAATCCCTCCAAATAAAGCAATATCTTTCTCAATATCTCAGCAATCTTTTTATTTTTCTGGGATTTTTGTACTTAAAACATAAAAACAAACGTGCAAGCAAAAGATAAAAAATTACTATGAGAGCCCCTGAGAAGAGTCAAAGAGGAACATTTTAGGAGCTGGTTTCATTATTTTGCCATATTGTATCTGCTCTTGGTTTGCAAAGAGCAGAACCACTGTAGAAGCTGATTCTTAACAGTTTTGTTTAAATTTTTTTTTTCTTTTTATTTTAATTGGAGGCTAATTACTTTACAATATTGTGGTGGTCTTGCCATACATTCACATGAATCAGCCATGGGTGTACATGTATTCCCCATCCTGCCCTTCCCTCCCACCTCCCTCCCCATTTCATCTCTCAGGGTCATCCCAGTGCACCAGCACCCTGCCTCATGCATCGAACTTGGACTGGCGATCTATTTCACATATGTTAATATACATGTTTCAGCAGTTTTCTGTGGCCTGCAGACTCAACAAGTGATCGAGAATAAAGGAGGATGGATAACCAGTTAGAGGAAATCTTCACTGGTAGGAAGGGGTGAAGGGTAGTTGCTAAACTGTCTACTGACTTTTAAAAAGACGCTATACAAAGCTTTTGGTCAGAAAAACAGCCTCAAGCAAGCAATGCACTTTACATAAAGGAAACCTTCTCAGGAAGGATGGCTATGAATTTAATTAGAAGCTCTTCTCTTTGCATAAATTTGGTTCAGTCTAAACAAGACTTGAAACATGGAACAATGTCCATGGAGTACAATTCACCAATTGTTACTTTTAATTATGTTCACATGCATAATTCATAAATACACTGCATGGACAAGAGGAGAGAAAAGATAAGAAGGAACAAAAGAGATGAATTTTCCATCAAACAATTACTATATAAATAGACAACATATTTAATACATTAGTTAGCAAAGTGATTCTTTGTTCTTGCCAGTCTGGGGCTTGAAAATGTTAAAAGAATCCCCAAACATAACATTGTTACATTTTGCTAATGTCTCTTTTAACTGAAAGAAATGAGGATTATCATCCTTCATGAAAATAAAATAAGAAAATCACCCCCCAAAATGTGAAGATATATGTATGACATAGGATAATATTATACTATGTAATATTGTAATAGACTCTAATAGGAAGCTAAAAACATAATAGATTCGTAACACAGAAACCTTTAAGAATGGCATTATTTCCTTGTTAGGAGAAAATGAGTTGTTTTTTTTTTTTTCAGTGCCAGTTGCGTCATTTCACTTTGCTGCAAAATGTTTGCTTTGTTTCATCTTCTTAGCAGTACATGCATCTTCCTAGGAAAGAAAGAAGTGGTACAAACAGGTGCGGATGTGGCCAAAGAGTTCTAACTATTTCTTTAATGATATCATTTTTATGAAAGTGTTTGATGTCATAGTTCAATCATAGTCTATTCCTGAGATGGAAAATATCAAATAAAATATTGCTTAGCAAAAACATATGTTAAACAAAGAATTAAAGTTTTGTGTTTCAGTATAAATTTGCATTCTTCCTGCAAATTCTGTTTTACGTAGAAGCATCTTTTGGTTTATGGTGCATTGGAGGGCCTGGTAAGTAGCATCAGTCTTCCATATTTCAGAACCATCAAGACTATACATGGAAATAGGCACACAGAGACCAAAATGTCAGTTTCCCTTCCAGCAGAGCTATTGGAATCTTTCTTGGGTTAGATGTGGCAACAGTGTTATTCACACTGAACTTCAAAATTAGACGCTTCCTCACCCATCACAAGTAGCACTCTGATTGTGGGCTCTCTCCCTGTTCATTAGCTGGAATCACTCTGTTAAACTGAGAGGCTGGAGAAAAATGTGTATAGCTTGTAGGCACTAGGTTATGAAAAGGAAGAGGAAGGCATGCTCAGATCCAATTCGATAACATGACTTCTCTTACCTGGGAGCAGGGTGATGAGGGGTGAGGCAGAGTGATAACCTGACAGAATGTGTGCCATGCAGAGATGATAGTCAAGCATACATAGGCTGAGAGAAGGCTGATATCCTTACCTTAAAAGTTGTTAAAATGTCTAAGCATCCATACCTAACTTTCTGACCATACCTACTCTCATGTAGAAGGAACAATGTTAAGTATGGAATAATTGTTTAAATAAGGGAAGGAATATTTAACCCCAATTATCTTATGAAAGTCTGAATCTATTTAAAATACAAATCAGTCTATATGCTATATCCATGAAAAGAAACTTTTTATATAGAAATTCTTTTACTTCCTATGATCAGGTTTGGTGTCTAGTTTTTTTCTTCTATAAAATGGTGATAATAACAGTACATATCTCATAAGATTGTGTCATGTCAAATAAGTACAATAACACATGGTACTTTTTAAAGAGTATATTGTTTATGGGAAGTGCTTAAGAAATATTAATGGATAACATTAATGTTGTCACCATCATCACTATCCTCACCACCACTTCCACCATCCTCATCATTATCATCATCGTCACCACCACCATGACCCTCATCATCATTATTATCAGTATCACTTTCATCATTTGAAGCATAGGTGAAAACCTGTGGATGAATGGCAAGGACTTAATGGCAAGGGCATAGTCCATTAGAAGAATGACTTCCATTCATTATGTGATCAAAAAGCCTCTTGATGAAAGTGAAAGAGGAGAGTGAAAAAGTTGGCTTAAAGCTCAACATTCAGAAAATGAAGATCATGGCATCCGGTCCCATCACTTCATGGGAAATAGATGGGGAAACAGTGTCAGACTTTATATTTTTGGGCTCCAAAATCACTGCAGATGGTGACTGCAGCCGTGAAATTAGAAGACGTTTAGTCCTTGGAAGAAAAGTTATGACCAACCTAGATAGTATATTCAAGAGCAGAGACATTACTTTGCCGACTAAGGTCCATCTAGTCAAGGCTATGGTTTTTCCTGTGGTCATGTATGGATGTGAGAGTTGGACTGTGAAGAAGGCTGAGCACCAAAGAATTGATGCTTTTGAACTGTGGTGTTGGAGAAGACTCTTGAGAGTCCCTTGGACTGCAAGGAGATCCAACCAGTCCATTCTGAAGGAGATCAACCCTGGGATTTCTTTGGAAGGAATGATGCTGAAGCTGAAACTCCAGTACTTTGGCCACCTCATGCGAAGAGTTGACTCATTGGAAAAGACTCTGATGCTGGGAGGGACTGGGGGCAGGAGGAGAAGGGGACGACCGAGGATGAGATGGCTGGGTGGCATCACAGACTCGATGGACGTGAGTCTGAGTGAACTCCGGGAGATGGTGATGAACAAGGAGGCCTGGCGTGCTGTGATTCATGGGGTCGCAAAGAGTCGGACACGACTGAGTGACTGAACTGAACTGAACTGAAGCAGTTATTCAGGACCCATGGCATGCGTACAATTTTTGTGAATATGCAGGTATGATATTTCTCTGTTTAAAGTTTATAGTCTACATAATTGCACAATCTGCCAGTTTTCAGCAGAGTTCAGAAACCAGAGCTATATGTGAGCCCAAGGATTGAGGGCATTCTAAAGGAAGCAGATGACATCACCCTTATGGCAGAAAGTGAAGAACTAAAGAGTCTCTTGATAAAAGTGAAGGAGGAGAGTGAAAAAGTTAGCTTAAAACTCAGCATTCAGAAAACTAAGATCATGGCATCTGGTCTCATCAGTTCATGGCAAATAGATGGGGAAACAGTGGAAACAGTTGCTGACTTTATTTTTTGGGGGGGCTCCAGGATCATTGCAGATGGTGACTGCAGCCATGAAATTAAAAGACACTTGTCCCTTAGAAGAAAAGTTATGACCAACCTAGACAGCATATTAAAAAGCAGAGACATTACTTTGCCAACAAACGTCTATCTAATCAAAGCTGTGGTTTTTCCAGTGGTCATGTATGGATGTGAGAGTTGGACTGTAAGGAAAGCTGAGCATCGAAGAACTGATGTTTTTGAACTGTGGTGCTGGAGAAGACTCTTTTTTTTTTTTTAACTTTATTCTACTTTACAATACTGTATTGGTTTTGCCATACATCAACATGAATCCACCACAGGTGTACATGAGCTCCCAATCCTGAATCACCCTCCCACATCCCACCCCACATTGTCTCTCTGGATCATCCCCGTGAACCAGCCCCAAGCATCCTGCATCCTGCATCGAACATAGACTGGCGTCTCATTTCTTACATGATAGTATACATGCTTCAATGCCATTCTCCCAGATCATCCCACCCTCTCCCTCTNTATTTTACTTTACAATACTCTATTGGCTTTGCCATACATCGACATGAATCCACCACAGGTGTACACAAGCTCTCAATCCTGAATCCTCGTCCCACCACCCACCCCACAACGTCTCTCTGGATCATCCCCGTGCACTAGCCCCAAGCATCCTGCATCCTGCATCGAACGTAGACCAGTGCCTCGTTTCTGACATGATAGTATACATGCTTCAATGCCATTCTCTCAAATCATTCCACCCTCTCCCTCTCCCTCAGAGGCCAAAAGTCTGTTCTCTATGTCTGTGTCTCTTTTGTTCTCTCACATACAGGGTCATCATTACTATCTTTCTAAATTCCATATATATGTGTCAGTATACTATATTGGGATTTTTCTTTCTGGCTTACTTCACTCTGTATAATAGGCTCCAGTTTCATCCATCTCAGTAGAACTGATTCAAATGTATTCTTTTTAATGGCTGAGTAATACTCCATTGTGTATATGTACCACACCTTTCTTATCCATTCATCTGCTGATGGACATCTAGGTTGTTTCCATGTCCTGGCTATTATAAACAGTGCTGCAATGAACATTGGGGTACATGTGTCTCTTTCAGTTCTGGTTTCCTCGGTGTGTATGCCCAGCAGTGGGATTGCTGGGTCATAAGGCAGTTCTATTTGCAATTTTTAAAGGAATCCTGGAGAAGACTCTTGAGAGTCCCTTGGACTGCAAGGAGATCCAACCAGTCAGTCCATCCTAAAGGAGATCAGTCCTGAATATTCACTGGAAAGACAGATGCTGAAACTCTAATACTTTGGCCACCTGATGTAAAGAACTGACTCAATAGAAAAGACTCTGATGCTGGGAAAGATTGAAGGCAGGAGAAGGGGATGACAGAGGATGAGATGGTTGGATGGCATCACTGACTCAATGGACATGAGTTTGAATAAACTCTGGGGGTTTTTGATGGACAGGGAGGCCTCGTGTATTGCAGTCCATGGGGGTTGCAAAGAGTTGGATATGACTGAGTGACTGAACTGAACGGAATTGAAAGGAAGCAGACTTTCCATCTGACCTTTAAAGTTGGTTGGATGTGTTCCTGAAGGATCAGCATGAATAAAGGGAAATGCTTAGGAAGAAACCTGGGCGGTTAGAGGCTAACAAGCGGACTGAATTGATCAGATATTTTTTGTCTTAAGTCCTGGACAGAATTATGAAACCAAAGTTTGTTCTGGAGGATTCAAGATGGAAAATACCACATCTTTCTACTCCTGGTGCCCTCACATGAGACCCCTTCCACACAGCTTGATAGTGTCCATCCTGCCCAGAGCATTGTTCTGTAGCCCCATCCAAGCTTTTGCTCATGCTCTGCCCCAGCCCACTCCCTTCCTTCTTGCCCTTTGAAATTTCACCTCTCTTCCAAGGCCTACATTTTGTCATCATTGTTTACTTGCTTCCTCTTTTTAAAAAAACTTATTTATTCAGTAAAGCTTTTTTACCCTACTTGTTACATTAGTATTTTTTTTCTCTTCTGAACTTCTGTGTATTCATTATTTGACACTATATCTGTAAAGCAGTCCAATAAGCTAGTAGGAACATACATGTGAGATCTGAGTCAGACTATCTGGCCATCTGTGTAGCCACAGGCAAGATGCTTCATCTCTCTTGGCCTTGGTTTCCTCAACTAGAAAATGAAAGGATTGGTTTGAATGATCTTTAACCGCTTACTCAACTTTGTTGATTTTCATCCGAGATTTTTTCTATTGCTTTTCCCATGTCACTTTTATTCAGTTTTATGATAAATCTGTATTATTTTGGCCATAGGGTTTAAAATCCATCTAGAATAGGGAATTTGATACATATCCATCACTAACCCCACCTAATCCCTGTATTGTGATTGTAATCATGAATTAAACACCTGGTGAAATTTACTGCTACTCGCTTCAGTTCAGTTCAGTCGCTCAGTCATGTCTGACTCTTTGCGATCCCATGAACTGCAGCACTCCAGGCCTCCCTGTCCATCACCAACTCCCGGAGTTCACTCAGACTCATGTCCATCGAGTCTGTGATGCCATCCAGCCATCTCATCCTCGGTAGTCCCCTTCTCTTCTTGCCCCTAATCCCTCCCAGCATCAGAGTCTTTTCCAATGAGTCAACTCTTCGCATGAGGTGGCCAAAGTACTGGAGTTTCAGCTTCAGCATCATTCCTTCCAAAGAAATCCCAGGGTTGATCTCCTTCAGAATGGACTGGTTGGATCTCCTTGCAGTCCAAGGGACTCTCAAGAGTCTTC
>SJYV01047439.1:146673-197752 GCA_006410875.1 Neotragus pygmaeus | reverse complement strand
TGGACCTTCGTTGGCAAAGTAATGTCTCTGCTTTTGAATATGCTGTCTAGGTTGGTCATAAATTTTCTTCCAAGGAGTAAGCGTCTTTTAATTTCATGGCTGCAATCACCATCTGCAGTGATTTTGGAGCCCCCCAAAATAAAGTCTGACTTGCTTACCTATCCGCTAAGTGTGAACTTAATCTCCCTGCCCCTTCCATTGCTCCCCAAGATGTCCTCCATCTCCAGTTTCTGTGTTAGCCAAGCCAAGCAAATATTTCATATTTCACATTGACTTTTAGTGCATGTTGATACTTGTGAATCTTAAACAATGAGATTTAATTAGCTATAACAAAGGCAAGCCTCTAGATGAGGGGCTGCCAAGGTGAGTCTATCATTTGTCCTCATTCAGCAAGTATGCCACAGCTCTGCGAAGCAGTACAAGAGAAGGAAAGCTCCTCCAATCTAAATAAGACCTCAAAAGGCCACCTTCTATCATAGCTGATGTGTTTGTCTCCACAGAGATTCTGCATTGGGAGCTGCCTTACCCTTTGGGCACCAAACACTGTCAGAGTTTAAGAGAGTTTTGTTTTTAATGCCATATCCTTTTGATGCCAATTAGAGATAATCTCCCTGGGCTCTTAAGTAATTTGTCTGTGTAATCTCAGGCACACTGAAAAGAATCACAAATCCTTTGCGGATTGGAAGACATAGTGGAAACTCTTCAGTCTCGGTTTGAAATTGGTCAAAACTTTTAAGACATCATGATGTCTTTTTCCCCCTCCCTTCTTCAATCAAATAAAGAAACCTTTCTCTTCAGATTAATGCACAAATTAATTTGAAAGAGCTTCATGGGGACTTTTCTTCAGGCTTGTAACACACACATACACACACACACACACTATCCACAATTGAACAGTCTTAATGAGTCTAAGAATTAGAAACATTTCCCAAGGAGTCAAAATGCTTTGGTTGAATTCTGAGAGGTTTTCACTTTCTCATGGCTCTTTATTATCCTAGATATTTAGGATTACTGACCAAGAGTTTATTAGTAACTCTCTTAACCGCATTGGGATGCAAACTTCTGTAGAAGGAGCAGAATAGAGAGACCTAATTAATTCCTGATTGATTACAATAATTACATCTTTTCACCACACCTTTGTTTATTATTTTAAAACACCTGAAAATGATCATATTGCTATTTAAGTACTAACTTTCACGTAGAGGGATATCATTTTATGTTGAAAAATTACTGGTTTTAACTATATAAGAAAGGCCTGTTTGGTTAGTCCTATGCAAAAGAGAAAGTGGGTGAGCTATGATCTAACTGACATTTAGTATATGCCCCCTGGCTACCATGGCCATGTCAAAGAGCGTTACCCTGCCTGTTTCCCAGTAATCACCAGTCCAGAACACATATTTTTGGCAGATTTGTTTGAGTTGAACTTCTTCATTCAAACTGTGAATTTACCTCGCTTTTGAGTCCTGAATTGAAGCATGTCACCCCCTAAAATCCCAATTCTGTCAACTGTATCTGACAAAATGCATGAATTAATGTCCTAGTTTGAGTGATTGAGCATTCCTTTGCCTTTTATGGGGATATCTTCCCCTTCATCACTCTTTTCTATAAATATAAAACTAATACATTCATGCATACAATATGGATAATTTTTCTCATTTATTCAGATTCTACTTTGCAGTTCATAATTATTCCTTTAACAGATATTGAGAACTTATTATTTGACCCACACTCACTCACTCAGTGGAAATGAACATCAGAAGACATGCCAAAACAGGGGATCAAAAACATTATTCAACTTTTCTTTTCTCCATCTATACCCACACACACCAAGGAAGCTCTGCCTCCATTACTGACATTATATTTTCTTTGTTTCTGTCTTCTCTTGTTTTTTTTTTTTTTTNGAGAAGGGGACAACCGAGGATGAGATGGCTGGATGGCATCATGGACTCGATGGACGCGAGTCTGAGTGAACTCCGGGAGATGGTGATGAACAGGGAGGCCTGGCGTGCTGCAATTCATGGGGTCGCAAAGACTCGGACATGACTGAGTGACTGAACTGAACTGAACTGAGTGTTGCCTGAGGATATGAAGACTATAGTTGATTATGTTCAGAGACAGATGGCCTGGGGGTAACAAAATCAGCCTATCAATTAACATGGTTGTGTAGGGTCAATGTGCAGAAGCAGAAGGGCCACAAAATAAAGAAGAATATTGTTCTCCATCATGAAACCCAATGAACCTTGGATCTTGGAAACTTGTGCTTGTTACATGCCTATGTGTGGTGTGTTGAAAACATGGTGGGAGCCAAAGAAGATGTCAGTAGACAAGGGAATTGCTGTAAATCATTGCTGCTCTTCATAAAGAGATTGTGGCTGATTTGGGAATGTCTGTTGATTTTTGTCCCTTGAGGCCCCAGGACCCTCTGTCATGGGTCCTAGACTTTGTGACTTATGGGCTACCCAAACAAGTAGCCTGCAATAAAAGAGAATTTAATTGACACAACTACAGTTCTGGGAAATACATCAAATTTATCTTTTAATAAAAGTTTAGAAATCGCTTTCCCCTCATTAAAATGAGTGGGGAGAGAATGCATAGGAAATTAAACCAAAGTGTTGAGGTGTGGGGAGTGAGGTGTGACTTCTAGAGGCCTCCAGGTTTGCCCTTTCTTGGGGCTTCTACCTTGGAGCTCTTTGGAAAACACACACACACACACACACACACACACACACAAAACCTTGCTCGGTAGATGAAGTCTCTTTGGATCCCCTTCACCTTAGCAAAGTTTTCCTTAAATTAAGGGCTGTTCCAGAGTCAAGAACTTTTATTTAGCTGGGTAACTGTGTTTGTGGAAGTCAGGAATGTTTTTGTTTCAAGCATAGGAGGAAAGAGTCAGGAAAGAAGATAAAAATTTCAAACATCTCATACTTCATTGGGAAAAATAAATCTTTATGTAGGCATTCTGAATCTTAAGAGCAGGAGTCAATTCCTCAAACTTTCTGGCTCCAACCCTATCTGATATGACTTTCTATACAACAGCCATCTTCACTCCTGATGTTGATTCAGCCCCTGGTGAGAGCCTCCTTAATCAGATAGTTGCATAAAATTCTTCCTTCTCTACTGCTACTGCTTTGGCCTTCCTGAGTTTCTAATCTGTTGCTGACACCCTGCAGAGCTGCCTGCAACCCTGTCTTTTCCTCTGTTCCTCCCCATGCTTCTTCCCCATGCTGGTCCACAAAGACCTAGGGAAATGTCTGGTCAGTAGAATTGGTTGGAGGTGAGGAGTGAAGGGAAGAGGGCCTCTTTTCTTGCCTTTGTTATCACCACCCTGCCCCCATATATGATACCTTCCATAGCTTTCCCAGTCCCAACCCATCAGTTCATCCTTTCTGCTCATATTCTAGACCTCTCTCTGTGCCCGTCCTAGTATCTGGCTTTGACTTCTATAATTATATACCTGGAATAGCTAAGTCTGGGACTGTATTTTCTTTTATATGATGAGAGAAAAACAAAACAAAACAAAACAACTTTTCTCTTGAATATACCCTACTAGGACCTCTGCACAAAAAAACCCTTTCCATTCCAATCTTTTTTCTTTGCAAGTACCATCAGAGCCATGTTTAAACATTGCAGAGACTGCTATTATGCTGGAGATGTGAGGAAAAGAAAGAGACCAATATAATATGTCATGTCTACCACTGGCCATAGAAGGAGGAAGCGCCAGTCTGGAAGGAACACATGACAAAGAGAGACACACTGCATTCAGGGATTTTCTTAAGGAAGAGAAAGGCACCTGGAGAGTTGAGCTTAGACTGAGGCTATTCCAAAGAAGGTAAGGTGTGGGAAATCCTCACTCACTCCCTTACCCTTTGCCCTGCTTTCTTCCCTGCCTCTGTCTGGGGTTGTGCTGGTGTTGACTTGGGGCTGGAGGACAGGGGTTGCAGTGTCCTCTTTGCAGTGAAAGTGGGGGCTTGAGAGGTCTGGAGGGCCTGAGAGACCTGGAAGCCATGGATCCTGTTAGAAACACTTTAGACATCCAGAGACGAGGAATTCTCATATTGTGAAAATCATAATTTGTTGATGTAGATTTTGAACTTTATATGATTATGGAATATATACTATGAATAAACAAACTTCCTGGGGGATTCCCTGAGAAACAAAATATGTAGCAATTGTGCTGTCCTGAGTTCTAAACAGTTGGCTTTCCAGTGGAAAAACATTTCTAACTCAGAGGCTTCCTGTGACAGGCAAAATAATACCTCTAAACAAGATAGCACATGTATCATTGTGTGTAGTCTCCGGGTCATGTCTGACTCTCTGTCATCCTTTGGACTGGAGCCCACCAGACTCTTCTGTCCATGGGATTTTTCAGCCAAGAATACTGATGTAGGTTGCTATTTCCTCCTCCAGAGGATCTTCCCTACCTAAGAATTGAACCTGTGTCTCCTGTATCTCCTGCATTGGCAGGTGGGTTCTTTACCCACTGAGCCATCAGTGAACCCCATACCTCAAAAAAGAGTACAAATTATTATTCTGGGGATATATTATCTTTTTACTTCTGCATATACTTTTGGGAAAAAGAGCATTTTTCTTTTTTAATTATTTAAATATTTATTAAAATACTTAAATATTTATGATTATACCACCAATTTGGCTATTTTACTTAATATTTATGACTGTACTACCAATTTGCCTATTTTGAGAAAAAAATTAATAGATATACTTCAGCTAATCAAGAGTTGAATTAAAACCAAGGGCACATTTATTGTGAGATGAGGCATCATGCAAGGCCCCAGGCATGTAAAGTGCATGAAAGATATTTAACCATACAGATTAAAACCACTGTCTCTGTCCACTCTGGCATCAAATTGTGGCAAGTGAGTCTGGGGTGGGCCTGAGCCATTTAAAAAAAAATATGCATTCATGTTCATACCTAATACCTAGTTTTTTTCATTCTTTCAGCAAATATTTATAGAGCATCAACTGTATGTCAGACATAGTGCTAGAGAATGGGGATCATAGTGAATCCTTTACTTTAGATATGCATCCTTCCTCTGATAAGCCATATTTAGTAAATTGTTATCCAACTTCTGTTTAAACTTTTTAGTAAGAGAACTTCCTATCTCACTTTGTTATTCAATCAATATCCAACAAATACAACAAGAAATATATGGCTCAGGAAAATGTATTCCACATTTCCCCTGTAAAAGAGACACAGCTGTCCTAATGGTAGCATTCTTTTTTTTTTTTCTTAGTAGCTAATACCTAGTTTTGTATTTGCAAGTTGACATTCTCTTTCTTAAAGAGCTTCCCAGATTTTTTATAAGACTCATATTCTTGAAAATCTTGATCTGCTGTAATCAAAATCAAGAGGAGTATTTTAGAATTACTAAAACTGATAGAAAAGGTTCCTATGAGCAAAGAAGTAGTTCTTTGAAATATGCTAAAACCTTATTAGAGATTTATAGATATTTCCAGAAGAATGTAAGAATATTTTATGTCATGGGGTGGAGCATTCAGAATGTTGTCTTTTTCAGGATTAAGCTACCAGTTAAGATTTACTTTCAAAATTCTTNAAGAGCTTCCCAGATTTTTTATAAGACTCATATTCTTGAAAATCTTGATCTGCTGTAATCAAAATCAAGAGGAGTATTTTAGAATTACTAAAACTGATAGAAAAGGTTCCTATGAGCAAAGAAGTAGTTCTTTGAAATATGCTAAAACCTTATTAGAGATTTATAGATATTTCCAGAAGAATGTAAGAATATTTTATGTCATGGGGTGGAGCATTCAGAATGTTGTCTTTTTCAGGATTAAGCTACCAGTTAAGATTTACTTTCAAAATTCTTCTCTCCTAATCCATTCTGAAGTCATTCAATCTGCAGGCCAGCTGGGGTTACAACTGCCTATGTACACTGAATAGGTTTTAGAGTACAGTACATTGAAGGTTTTTCTTTAAATCTTTTCTATTCAAAGTGTGGCCCATGAATCAGCAACATCTCCTGGGAACTTGGTCAAAACTCTGAATCTTCTAACCCCAAATCTACTGAATCAGAATTTGCATTATAACAAGATTTCTATGAATTTCTTCTACACCTCAAACATAACTCTAAATGCCTGCTCCAGTTTTGAGATCAAGATCACTTAGAAATTGATTGTTTCTTTGAATTTAGATAAATATGATGATCTTCCTTTTGGAACACAGCATAAAATTTATCCCAGAGATCTGAGCCTTTTATGATTATTATATTAAATTCAAAACTGCACACTCTGGTTAATTTTCTCCCCTTGAATTTCTGGTCTCCTCTCCTTCCTCCCCAGTTTTCAACACGAAGAAGGAGGTCTCTCAGTGTCGGTCTTTCAATCTTCCATACAAATGAATAACAAGCAAATCCAGTGGAAGGCATATACTGTGTCTTATCCTTTTCCCTGTGGCTCCAGCAATTGCCAACGGTTTTAATGGCCTCGCTAATGTTTCTCCTTCTTTGTTCTCTAAATTGACAATGGAGCTTTTAAAAGTTGATGTTTTCAGATCACAGAGAGGGCTGCAGTGAGGTAAGAACTGGGAGCAAGTTTGACATCTGACTTGTTCTGAAACACACATTCCTGCTTGCTCTACGCTCCCACACCATATTGCTTATTCCTCTATTAGTAGTGCTTTTTTCCTTCTGTCTTTTATTATATTCATTATACGCCTGCCTCACCAACTGGATAATAAACTCCTTGGGGGCAAAAAGAATCCATATTCATTTTTTTCCCCTCCATCACATCTACATTTAGTACAAAACCTTATAGTACTGCATGCTTAGTAATTTCATGTGTCAGAAATTTACTATATACATATCTGTGTATGTATTGCCAATATCTCACTTTTTAAAATTAGATTTGTGGTTGTGGAGACATCAATGATTATGACTTGTAGATTAGAGATAGGAATTGAGCAATAAGTCTTGGTTATTGACTAGCAGAATGTAAAAGTTATTATTTCCTCAGCCCCAGTTATAGCAGATGGACTATAGCACTCTAAAATTTGATCTAGTAGCATTCATTAAAATCTGTGAATGAACCAGATGGTAAAGGGTTGTACTGGGGAGAGTGAATTTTAGAAGGGATAAAACAATAATTTTCTGATAACTTTTTTCTTTTTAAATTTTATGACCTTGCAGAGAGTTTCTCCATCCTTCACGATTTCACATCATCTATAAGTAACAAAGAGACAAGGTGGCTTTCCCAGTTTAAATCTTGGCTCTGTTTCTTGCTAGCCCTGAAGCTGCTTTGTGTCTCCATTCTTTTTTTTTTTTTTTTTTTTTGGTAAATTAAAAGAAAATAAAAAATAATGATGAGTTTTCACAGAGCAGTATCTGACACATAATAGGTGATACATACATGTCTGATGTTATTATTATTCTTCAATAAAAAGAATAAACATAACAATCCTGCAGTTTGGCTTAGAAGTGCAAACACCTGCACATTTTGAATATCCATTATGATTCTGAGGGTACACACTGACAGACAATCCCATCCATTCAGTCAAAACTTTACCCAATGGGCTGAATACTATTTTTTCACAGATCTGGAACTTCTCCATGAGGCTATGAGTTCTAGTGTGTTTTGTTTTTGGTTCCTGTTCTTGGCTGATGTATGTGGCAGTCAGACCCTAAGGGACATCCGGCAAGCTTCCACCTCATAGTGTCCATGATTTTGTGTAATTCCTTTTTCCAAAGCATTTGTGGGTCATATGACTTGTTTCTAACCAATAGAATATGGCAAATATGGTGGAATATCACACCTGGGATTACCTCATGCTATGACTTCTTCTTAGCAGACTGCAAAGGTCTCCTAGCTGGCTTGACAGAGTAATGAGCCATGCTGAGGAACCCACGTGGAAAAGAGGGATGATCTTCCCCACAGGGCCTGAAGCACCCTCCAGGGAACAGCCAGCAAACAGCTAGGGCCCTCAGTCACACACCACAAGGAAACAAACTCTCCCAACAATCTGAATCAACATGGAAGCAGATTCTTCCCCGATCAAGCTTCCAGATGGATAGCAACTCAGTCAACATCTTGATTGGCTACTGTGAGATCCTGAGCAGAGGACCCACCTAAGTCATGCCTGGATTCCTGACTCCCCAAAACTGTAACCCAATAAATGTTATGCAGTTTTCAGTCACTAAGTTTGTGGTTACTTGTTACACGGTCACAGAAGAGTACTCTGGTATAGTTACCAGCACAGAAGAGGTGCTCATATTTGGCAATGGGTCCAGCAGTCTGAGGTGTTTGCTGTGTCCTGTCAGTTATTTTAGAATGACTGGGCACCTTTAAAGTGGGCTTGCATGAGCTGATTGGAACTATTTTTAGGCCAAATTCCACTTTTCAGTGAACAGTCAGTATGGAGTTGTGCTGGAGTTAAAAAATAATTGTTCCTTTAATCAGGTTATTCTTTCAGTTCCTGTTACCCTTTGTTTTTTTTTTTTTTTTTAAGTAATAGACTTTTTTTTTTTTTTCCTTTTTAAGAATAGTTTCAGGTCTACAAAAGAATTGAGAGGACAGTATGGAGTATTCCCATAACCATTCTTCCCCTGCTGCTGCGGCTGCTGGTAAGTCGCTTCAATTGTGTCTGACTCTGTGCAACCCTATAGACGGCAGCCCACCAGGCTCTGCCATCCCTGGGATTCTCCAGGCAAGAACACTGGAGTGGGNAGAGTACCTGACCAAAGGAAAAGAATGTATAGAACCACACAAACTCAGTAGGATGAAGGAACTAGGGGAAAAAACAGGAATGTTAGTAGGACTGGACCTGCCCTCGGCAGGTAGGGAAACTGAAGCAGGGGTCTGATCCCCATATCGGGACAACTGTCTGAGTTAGAGGAGAAACGTTTAAGGCTGAGAGTGAAATAACTGATCTGCGGCAGCCTAAATGGAATGAGAATCAGACAGTCGTTGCACAGCCACACATACCCAAGATGGCACAGCAGCTGGGAGCTGGAGTTTAGGGATTGTGGAGCAATCCCAGGGTGAGGGCTGCTGTTGACTGCGGACAGATGGATTGAGGGGATGTGAGGGAGGAGATCATGGTAGGAAATGTCTGTGGTGGAAAGCAGGGCAGCCATGGAAGCAAGGCGATACTGCTGAGTCACACATAGGAGGTGGAGCCAATACCATAGCCTCTGTCCCTTCCCATGCCAGCATTGGCAGCTAAATAGAGAGGCTGGCTCATCACACACCTGACACACTGAACTACAGAGTAGGACTCCACCCAGGCTCCCCCTTTAAGCGCCTGCCTCACCAATCTACAGAGTAAGACCCCAGCCAGGGGGGCCCTCTATGTGCCTGATGCACTGAACAACAGAGAAGGACCCCAGGTAAGCAAACCCTCTAAATGCCTGAACAGGCAAAGCTATGGAGAAAGACTGGCCAAAGAGGCCTTCTGATTGCCAGCTACAAAAGACTCGACAAAAGACTCTGACAGGGCCATAACTCCTGCGGTGGAGACAGTTCATGTCCTGCACACTTGGCACGCCAGGGTCCCCACAAGCCAAGCAGCTATGCCACCTTCATGCTCAACTCTCACTGGAGCAGAGTTGCCACAGGCCAAAAAAGTCTTGCATCTATGCGCACAGGGTCACTTCAGTCGTGTCTGACTCTTTGTGACCCTGTAGACCGTAACCTGCCAGGCTTCTCTGTCAGGGAGGGGGTTCTCCAGGCATGAATACTGGAGCATATTGGCCAATACTGGTTTTCATACTCTTTTAGAACACTATATTTCCTGCTGCCCTAGCCGCCAACTCTCCTGAGTACCTGATGCTGCCAGAACCCCTGCGACTCAAGCAGCTGCCTTCCATACCTGGCCCTCACAGGCTCAAACCCAAGTTCTCCAGGGCAGTCTCAGGGGCAAATCTCAGTGAACAACCCACATGCAGAGATGGAAATAAAACCACAATTGAAACCCAGGGGAAGTGTGGCTAAGGAAGAAAACTCAAAACCTTCCCACCATCTGTAAAAGCTGCAGATTAAATCCACATGATCAACTAGGCAGACTCTGTGTCTATGGAATATAAAAAGGACATTGAGAGCTCTCACAAAAGAAAACGCACTAGCTCTGATAGCTGTGGACATTGGAGGCAAGAACACAGAGGAGTAGGACCATATTACACTCTGAGCTGCCCCTACAGCAGGTCCAGAGTTCAGCACAGTGTTAGAGGACATACTAGGGACGTGAGGTGGACTATGACTCCCAGAGGGGGAAAGAACTCTGACAGCAGTGACTAAAAAAAAAAAAACACATTTATTATTCGTATGTTTTGACTTGTTCTGTAGATTTTTTTGGATTTTTTTTCTTTTGTTTCCTCCCCTCCACCTTTTGTAGTTGTCAATTTTATTGGCAATATGAAATCTAATTAAGCTTTTGAGCTTTTTTTTTTTTTTCTTCTGCTTCTTTTTTTTCTCANCTTTCATCAAGAGGTTCTTTAGTTCTTCTTCACTTTCTGCCATGAGTGTGGTGTCATCTGTATATCTGAGGTGATTGATAGTTCTCTTGGCTATCTTGATTCCAGCTTGTGCTTCATCCAGTCCAGCATTTCTCATGATGTACTCTGCATATAAGTTAAATAAGCAGGGCGACAATATACAGACTTGACGTACTCCTTTTCCCATTTGGAACCAGTCTGTTGTTCCATGTCCAGATCTAACTATTGCTTCTTGACCTGCATACAGATTTCTCAAGAGGCAGGTCAGGTGGTCTGGTATTCCTACCTCTTAAAGAATTTTCCACAGTTATGATCCACGTAGTCAAAGGCTTTGACATAGTCAAGCAGAAGTAGATGCTTTTCTGAAACTCTCTTGCTTTTTCTATGATCTAATGTTGGCAATTTGATATCTGGTTCCTCTGTCTTTTCTAAAACCAGCTTGAACATCTAGAAGTTCATGGTTCATATACTGTTGAAGACTGGCTTGGAGAACTTTGAACATTACATTGCTAGTGTGTGAGATGAGTGCAATTGTGTGGTAGTTTAAGCATTATTTGGCATGGCCTTTCTTTGGGATTCAAATGAAAACTGACCTTTTCTGGTCCTATGGCCACTGCTGAGTTTTCCAAATTTGCTGGCATATTGAGTACAGCACTTTCACAACATTACTTTTAGGATTTGAAATAGCTCAACTTGAATTCCGTCACCTCCACTAGCTTCGCTCGTAGTGATATGTTAGAGGCAATGTATTATAAGGGGAAGAAAGTGGAGTTTACATATCATCCTGATAATTTCTAACTCTGAGACCTTGGAATAATAATACCCTGTCACTTACTGTTATGAGAATCACCTGAAACTATGTAAAATATAGATATAATTACATTAAACGTAATAAGTCATTTCCTAAACACTGCAGTGCATAGTGTGGAGAAAGCTAAACTAACAGAATCACAGCTAAAAGGAAATGTGTTAACTTTTTATTGTTATTCAGTTGCTAAGTTGTGTCCAGCTTTATGCAACCCTGTGAACTGTGGCATGCTAGGCTTCCCTGTCCTTCACTATCTCCTGGAGTTTGCTCAAAATCATGCCCACTGAGTCAGTGAAGCCATCCAAACAGCTCATTCTCTGTTACCCGCTTCTCCTCCTGCCTTAGATCTTTCCAGAATCATGATCTTTTCCAATGAGTCATTGGCTCTTCTCATTGGGTGGCCAAAATATTGGAGTTTCAGCTTCAGGATCAGTCTTTCCAATGAATATTCAAGGTTAATTTATTTTAGGATTGAGTCAAATTTGATCTCCTTGCTGTCCAAGGGAATCTGCAGAGTCTTCTACAGAATGTGTGTCCATGCTAAGTTGCTTTAGTTGTGTCCAGCTGTTGGCAACCCTATGGACTGTAGCCCTCCAGGCTCCTCTGTCCATGGGAGTCTCTAGGCAAGAATACTAGAGTGTGTTGCTATTCTCTTCTCTAGGGGATCTTCCCAATCCAGGAATTGAACATGCATCTCTTATGTCTCCTGCATTGGCAGGCAGGTTCTTTACCACTAGCACCACCTGGAAAGCCCAGGCATTCTCCAGAACAATAGTGATCTATTTCTTCACATTATTCTTATGTCAGAGGCAACTACTTTCAATTCTTTTAGATTATTATTTTTGGTATTTACTTTTTTCATGTTTCCAGGTAACTTTATTGGATTGGTATTTTATTTATTAATTTTTAAAATAAATATATTATTTAAAAATTATTTATTTATTTACTTTTGGACACATGACCAGGTATCAAACCCATGCTCCCCTGCAGTGAAATTTCAGAATCCCAATCACTGGACTGCCAAGAAAGCCTCTGAATTGGTATTTTTAAAGTTCAATTTTAGTCATTTTATAATTATCTACAACTTTGTAAGTTATTTTAAAAAATTATTTCACTGTCCCTTTCACCCATGCATGGCTTCTCAATCTATCATTTCCCTAAAATAGTGTACTTTCATAGATCAATATGCAGAGTTTACATATTTATGACCAAGTGAATGTTATTTGTAGTAGAGCCTCAGCAAATTATAAAACTCTTTTACTAGAAAACTCTTCTTGCATTTAAGAATCTTTTTGCTTTAATACATTCTAGTTTTCTCTGTATTGATCCAGAATTTAACCTCAAATCCATGCTGATTGTCTAATTCTCTTCTCAAGAACCAGCACTCATTAGATACACAGATAGTTTCTTCTTCCTGAAGATGTATTTCCTGGAGACCTCTGACTTGCTTGTGTGGACAGGATGCCCTTTACGCACATTGCCTATCATCCTGAGAAGTCTTTGAGTATTATCCTGAAAACTGAAGTCATCTCTTTCTTATGGTGGATTCTTTCCCCTTTGTCTTATTTCAGTCTAGCACCAAAATATAAGTACCTTTATTACTGAAAGGTATGTGGGGCCAGGGGGGTGGGGGGAGGGCCTGGCTGCTTGCCTCTCAAAAGCCAATAAACAGGCCAGTTGGTGTAAAGGAAAGTTTGCTTTATTTCAGATGTGGCTGTGGGGGGAGAGGGTGGCAGACATCTGTCCAAAGGCAGACTACCCCCTTGACAAGCAGAGGATGAGAGTATTTATAGACAGAGTCTGGAGAGGGGAGAGTTACATTATGAACAGCATAGTCATCTTTCACAGTCATCTTCAAGTTGGTCTTCAGTGGTCTGACTAGCATCATCTTGAATGTTTTAGGTACAGTTAATCTTCAGTTCCAGGGTCCATTTGCTCTCATTTCTTTGTGGTCAACTCTCGGAATTGTGGCAGCTCAGGTCCTGGCTACAGTCTGGTCATAATATAGTTAACTTCTCCACTTTGGGTTTTAGTATCTATAAAACAGTTCACAGTGTATGGCTCAGAATATTACCTACAGCTATTGAGAAAGAACTATTCCTTAACTATGCTTAATGACTACATTATTATTTAAACTCCTTAGACTGTTTTCCTTTGTTTCAGCATTTCTCTGATTAAACTTATTCTTTGAATAAAGTTTTCCACAGGCAAAAGGCAGGCAGAGGACAAGATTGGGTTGGGGTGGAGGGAGGGTCCTGCTCTGTTTCAGTTTCACAGGTCAAAAGTTCTGTGTCGTTTGTATAAAGTTCTCTTCGGTTGTGGATCACTCTTGATGACTTTCCAGGATGAATCTGTTGCAGGAAGGGGGATCCCTTCCAGGGCCGGAGAGTTGACTGTTATCTAACACTCAGAAATAAAATGTCCAAGGATACACACAAGCTGACAAAGCAAAAGGTTTTATTGGGAAAGAGCACCTGGGTGGAGAGCTGTTGGGTGAGTGAACCCAGGAGAAGTGCTGTATCACATGGCTCACAGTCTCATGTTTTACAGTGATAGAATTCGTTTCTGGGTTGTCTTTGGCCAATAATTCTCACTCAGTTCCTCCTGGTGGTACACAGATCTCTCAACCAAGATGGATTCTGGTAAGAAGGATGCTGGGAGGTTGGTAGGACTTACAGACTAGAGGACCATTTCCCATTTGGGCACCTCCAGAATTCTCCAGGCTAGTTTTCAGCAGCAGCATTCTATTCCTTTTGGGACTTCTTCTTGTGAGACAGTTCACCCAAGTGTTATCACTGTGCCTGGCCAAGGTGGATGCTTTCAGTCAGTGGTTCCCTAACAATCATCTTCTTTGTTGGATCAGCATTCCTGGTGACTTTGATATTGTGGTGCTTCCACATTGATGTGCGAGTCCATGATGGCAGAGGATGGGGACAAGAGCATGGAATAAAGTCCACCAGCTCTTTAGCGCTCCACTCTGGAAGTTTCATAGTGTCTTATGCTCCTATATTGACCACACCAAGTTACCTGGCCATGCTGCAAGGGTGTAGAGAAATGTGTGTTTGGAAAGAGAAGATAACTGGAAATATGAATGTGTAATGTAAGGCTTGCATATCTCTTTTGCACATTTCAGATTCTCCTGACTATCCAATCATTGCCTCTTTCTTAATCCAGCCACGCTGTGACAATCACTTCTGTGAATGTTCTGAGCAGCTTTAGGAAGCATCAACATGGAACAACTCAGCTTGAACTTGCACTGATGATTCTTGCTTCTGATTCTGAGCTCCTCAGACACCTGGGCCCACTTGGCACTCATGCATGGGCCCCTAAAAGTGTCTGTAACTGAGCAGGACCATATGGGGTCTTCCTGGGACAGACCCCTCCCCGATATCTTCTGCTTTAGTTCCTCTCTGAAGTACCTATATAATAGTATCTGATGCAAATTTCCTGAGTTGTTTTATTGTTGCTAAAATCCCCACCAAATGGAAATCTTTATCTACTTGATGACCATAAGAACATAGCTGCCAGACCTACCGAAGCCTAAGGATTGCTAAATTGCTTCAGTCATTTCCAACTCTTTGTGACGCTACGGCTGGTAGTCTGCCAGTCTCTGTCACTGGGATTTTTCAAACAAGAATATTGGAGTGGTTCACCATTTCCTTCTCTGGGAGCCTAAGGATTAATAACGTTAAGCCCTGTGATACTGCCCTGTTACCTCACCATCAACCAATTAGAGAATTGTACATGAGCTGATCACACACTGTGGGACTCTACTCCCTTACCTTGCCTATAAGATGCTTTGCGGAAACTCATCAGGGAGTTTGGGCTCTTTGAGCATTAGCTGGCCCTGACTCCGTGTAAGGCACCTTATATCCTTTCATTCATTGCAACCTGGTTTCTGTAGGTTGGCTTTATTTCATATGGGTGAGTAGACCCATTTTGGTTCAGTAACAGACTGAAGAGTTGGCACCCTTAGGAGAAACTCTGAGCAACATTTGACAGGAACTAAATGAAAAATTCTTGCCCATTTCTTCCCAGGATGGATTTCCTTATAATATCTCTTCCTGTTTCCCTAAATTTGCTCCATGCATCCCTCACTCCTACTCTTAGCATCATACTTCCTAATAAAATACTACTCGCCCTAGGCTTGGCTTTCTGGCTCAACTGGGCTAAGCTACCTTGTCTTCTTTCTTGGTTTACTATCATGTTTTGTTGGAAGAAGAGTGCTTCCTAAGAGAGCGTGCATGAGAGATAAATTTTCTGTAAACTTGATGTCTAAAGTCTTTCAATAACAATTGATAAGCATTTGCCTTTGTATGGAGCTCAAGGTTGGAAACAATTTTGCTTTGGAATCCTGAAGGCATGGTTCTACCTTCTAGCTTCCAGCTACTGAGCAATCTAAGATACATTTTGTAACCTCTTATGTAAATTGATTTTTATGTTTACATTTTCTGGAGGCTTTTGGATTATCCCTTTATCTCAGTTGGAAATATATAACTCAGTGCTTTGGTAGGAATTCAATACTCTTGAGTTATTTTATTGCTGATTTTTTACTCCCTATTTTCTTTGTGTCCTTTCTCTGGAAATCTTACCATTCAGATAATGAATATTCAAAACTTGTCTTCAAATTTTCTTACTGTGTATGTGTCTTTTCCCTTCATTTTACATTCTGGGAAATTTCTTCAAATTTACCTTTCAAACCGTCTGTTGAATTTTTCATTTCTGCTCACAAATTTTAAATTTCTCAGAACCTCTTTTTCCTTGAATTAAAAAACAAAGCCCTTGTTCTAATTTAAAGTTTACAAAATTTTTCTTATCTCTGCCAGCATTCTGAGTGTTGAGCGGGACTGAGTTAGAGAGTTGTGGTTAAGGTCTCAGCATCCTATATGCGTCTGTTTCCTTAACTCCTTTGGTATCAGTTCAGAATTTCCCATCTGATCATGATTTGGTATATCCCATTCCAAAGAACATTTGCTTTTACCTCTTTTCTGGGCGGCAGTAGAAGAGTGACCGTTTGTACAAAGCAAGGTATTCTTGCCTAAAAAAAAATCCCATAGAGGAACCTGTCGAGCTACAGTCGAAAGGGCTGCAAAAAGTCAGACACTACTAAATACAAGGCTTTGGAGAATTACTTGGTGAAAATCTGGTTGGTTCTCAGTTTTCTCACTGCCACTATAGGAATCAGTTCCCTAGGTCTGCTATTATTTCCCATTGTTCCATTTGCTCCCCATCTTCCAACATGTTGCCAAGATCTTGTCTGACATCATTCTCACTCTTATAGGATTATAACTAAATAAAGCTCCTTTTAACTGTTTTTTAGTTGGCTTTTGAGAATACTTTAAAGTAGATGGCTGTGTTCTATCAATCAACCATCTTTGCACAGACATCTTTAAATGGTATATTTTATGGATTATATTTATATAATGCAATAATATCAAGCATATTCTTTTTGGAAGTACATTTTCTTTTTGGAAGAAACAAATATTTTGAAAACTCTAGTCAATGTTCAACTCATTGGTATAATAACATATATTACAAATGCCATTAAAATTTTAGATTTCATGAAGTTATGTAGAGGGATCATGCAAATTTCATTATAAAGAGGATTTGCGGTGGGAATGTTTCTCAGTCCCAGCACTACTGACATTTTGAGCTGAAGAATTAATTCTTTATTGTGGAGGATTATTCTGCATTGTAGGATGTTTAGCAGTATCTGTGGCCTCCACATTCTGAGGTTCCAGTAGCACCCCCAAGTTGGAAAGCTAAAATGTCTCCAGACATTGCAAATATTCCCTGGGGACAAAATGCCCCGACTGAGAACATTATGGTAAGATATAGTACAAAAGTTGGCAAACATATTCTGTAAAGGGTCAGATAGTAAATATTTTCAGCTGGGTGGGTGATATTGTTTCTATCAAAGCTGTTCAACTCTGCTATTATAGAGTGAAAACAGCCACAGAGAATATGGAAACAAATGGGCATGGCTGTATTCCATTAAAACTTTATTTATAAAACCAGGCAGCAGACCATATTTAGTCTATGGATGAGAGTATGCCAATTTCTGGTGTTGCACAAAGAATAAAGATTTTGGGGATAGAGCTGGATTTAAGCCACTTACTGGCTACACGGTGTCAGGTAAACTTAATGGAAATAATGCCTATTTGTCAGGCTTGTAGTGAGGATCAGATGCAAACTTAAATGAGAACATTTGTAAGATATAATAATACTATTCACTTTTTCTGATCCTTATTAAATAAATACTGTTCATAAATAAAACAACAACCCCCTTTAAAATCAAACGTACCTTCTCCCTGCACCAGATGGTGAGCTTCTAGAAGCCAGCAAATGAATCATTGATTTATTTTTATGTCTTTGGTCCACCAGTGTCTGGCACAATGTTCTTGGTTATGAAATATCTGATGAAGAATCAAGTAACTTGGTGTATTTTGTGCACTCAATGCAGTTTTATTTCATATTTATGTTTCTACTATTTCTTAAGGAGAAATACATTTTCAATAACTCTGAAAAAATCAACTTCCACCACTAATAGACATATTAAAATAATTTGCCTGACAATTTATAGACCAAACGATTTTACAAATACTTGTAAAAAAACATTTTGTACTTTGCCACAGACTCTAAAAGAGTTGAAATGAAGCATTTTTCAATTAAGTATATGCCATTAGGAGCAGAAAAAAGTAGTGATATGATTTTATTATATTAGATACTAGAATTTATTATCTTTTAAGCATATTAACATAAAAAATGTACTTCTTACTGTTCCTACCTAAATTTAAAAAACTGACCCTGCTTTTAGGGTCTAACAATTTACTGCAAGTATTTACAGCACTTTTTTTTTCCTACTGAAATATCTACAATAAAATAAATATAAATAATTGAGATATTGAGACAGACTTAACATTTTGCTTCCTATCGTGAAGATGAATAAGTTAATATAATGGAACTGAGTCAAGAGGTAGAAGACTGGGTTTCCAGGACCATGACTAGGTTTTAATTTTTTTTTTTTAATGGCCAGAACACAGGGCATGCAGGATCTTAGTTCCCCAATCAGGGACTGAACCCAGGCCTCAGAAGTGAAAGCCCCGAGTCCCAACTACTGGCCTGCCAGGGAATTCTTTAGATTTTGATCTTTTCATATTCCCTTATGTCCAGTGAAGTTGTGGGATGTGGACAATTTAAGATATTGCCAAGCCTTGGAAGAAATGAGTGACTGTACCCTGAAACAACTTTGGAGAATGGTTTTAGAGGGAGTGTGGTAATTCTAAAAACTGCTAAGGGAGCTGAGTCCTGTCTTGGGAAGAAAGGGAAAATGTTGAGTGCTTCAAAGTAACTCTGATGCCTCTTAATTCCTGAACTTGGAAACCAGTTTGGATACTGCTCACATTTCACATTCACTGGTTGCTTTCTTGTGGGGTATGGAAAGAAAAGAATAAGCAACACTACACAGGAGCAACGTAAGGCATCAGAAGCCAAACTCATGGCAGGATAGCCCCACTGTGTGGGGAGGGTCTGGATCCAGATTGGGGGTGGATAACCAAGGCAGCTGCTAAAGGTACCGATCTCCTAGTCAAACTGCAATATTACAGTAAGAAAATCAGAAATATGATGCCATATTTACTCATGATAATCTGTACAGAGATTGTGGTGTGACCTATAGGAAATTTAAATTTCCTCCTCTCTTTCTCCTGTAGCAAGATGCCCACGACCATCTTTGGGGTCTGACGTCAGCAGTGTGACTCCTTGGGCAAAAGTAGAAGTCGTTTGTTTTCCCTTTCCTGGAAGAATGCATAGGCCTTTGTAATCCTAATGCCTAGGACACTCCATGTTTCCCACGAGGCATAAGGCTCTATGACGTAAAGAGCAGTAGGATGACAACCTTTTTTTGGGAAATGGGGTAAGAAAAGTGAGAGACAGTGTTGATGAAATAGACAGACAGATACAGTGAAATACCTCCCAGAGCCTTCACTCCCACTCCAGAACCAAGACTGCTGACTGAACACAATTGATTCAACTCTCCAAGAATTACCCTGACTAAGCAAAACTGTTTCTCTCATGCTTAAACTTCTCTTTTGTGGCAGCCTATATCTGATACCTGGTCAGTGTGAGTGTATGAACATCTGACCCTTTTACCTACAATGGGACAACTCTTCAGTTCTAGAAGCTCCTATCGCAACTGCCTCACAGTTCATCTTCCTCCTCTGCTCCATTTCTTTCCTCATCCCTGACGGTGTGGTTCCCAAGGGCACTTCTCAGTAAACATCCCACATGTAAATCTTAGGGTTTCGTTATTTACTTATTTATTTTTTTTCCTGTGGGACTTAACCTGCAAAAGTAGACTATAGAGGAGTTCCAAGGAAGACCGTCATTTTGGAGCTTGTTCATCTACCAGCAGGAGCAATTGCATTTGTGAGCTTTAAGGGAAATAGCAGTTATAGGCACTATGGTATTGGGTGATGGTTGCTGGGTCCAGTGATGCACTAGAGAAAGATGCTAAAAGGCTAAGAATGATTAATTACAAATAGAAGTTTAAGTGTGAAAGCCTAGGGGCCTCTGTGTTAGTTTACTAGGGTTACTATAACAAAGCACTAAAGACTGGGTGGCTTAAATCACAAAAATTAATTTTTTCACAGTTCTGGAGGCTAGAACTCAAGGTTTCAGCAGAGTTGATTCCTTCTGTGAAGGAATCTGTTTCAGGAAAGTTCTGTTCCAGGCTTCTCTCCTTGACATGTAGGTGGCCTTCTTCATGTTCACATGGCATTCTTCCTTCAGAGATGCTTGTGAAAACTTTTCCTCTTCTTATAAGAGCAGCAGTCATTGGATTAGGATTCAATCTAATTATTATTATTTTAACTTAATTATCTCTTTAAAGAGTGTGTCTCCAAATACAGCCACATTCTGTCGTTCCAGAGGTGGGGATTTCATTACATGAATTTTTAGAGGACGCAGTTCAGCCCCAAATCATCTCCCTGGCAACACAAAGAGATTTGCATCTCATCTATAGCCAACAGAATAGCTCAAAAGAATGTTGGATTTTCAGCCATGACTTGTCTTCTGTGTCAGCATCATGGCTCTGATTTTAAAGCTTGTAACCTGGGATGAATACATCTAAATTGATGTACTTAAAAATGCCTCACTTCCTAGAGTACCGTGGGCCTTAGGAGTGGACTGCTCCTCCTTGGCAAAGGCTGGTTCTTTCCACTTGCTTGAATATGTTGCAGAGAATTTTGCCTGCAAGATAATAAGGGAACTACTTTCACTTTCTCTTCTGTCTGTCACTTCAACAACAACATAAGCCAGCTGGAAATGAGCTGAGCCTGCCAAAGGATGGAAGGTCGATACCCACAAAAGGTACAAGGATTAATCAGTATATACTGGCAGGACCAGGAGAGAAGGCATAGCATTGAACTAGAGGAGAAGGCAGGTGTAAAGGATACTTTACTTTTATCCTCTACACTCAATACTCCTGACCCTAGATGTATGAGACTTTTTCCCATGCCAAGCAATTTTCAAATTTGCAATGGACTCTGACCAGGTGTCTTATGAATTTAACTCAACCCTGACACTAACTATCTGTTAGTACAGACCCCACAGGTTAAGGGGTCAGTCTCACAAGATTGTTTCTGTTTTAGATGCCAGTCCTAAGTCCCAATTGTCTTCTGCATCTTTGACCTACCAGCTATGTACCATAGGTTACAACAACCACCTCCTTGGGTTCAACAGTTGTCCAGAGTGACTCATAGAACTCAGGAAACATTTAGTTACATTTACTAATTTATTATAAAATATTAGAAGGCAGGAATAGCCTGATGGAAGAGGTATATAGGGTAAAGTATTGATTGGAGGGGGTGCTTGAAGCTTTAGGGCCCTCCCTGAGCACAACCTCCCAGCACCTTGATATATTCACCAACATAGAGGCTCATTCAATCTCATTGTTCAAGAGTTATTATGGAGCTTAATTTCTAGCCTCCACAATCCTTCTCAGAAGCCAGTGGGAGCAGGGGTTAGATCCCATCTAACCACATGTTTTTCTGATGAACAGCCCATCCTGAGGTTATCTAGGGGCTCCAACATAAGTCATCATATTAACATACATTCAGGTGTCTTCAAAAAGTGCTTCTTACAAATTAAAAAAAAAAAAAAGATACTCCTATCACTCAAAAAAGTACCATGATTCCTGGATCCTGGTGCCAGGAAACAAGGACAAAGAACAAATACATTTCTAATTATACCAAAGCAGAGCAGAACATACATTTGGAGGATCTTTATTGATATGATAGCACTTTCTTGAATGCCATATTTAATACCTGCATAAGAATCCAGTGTTACGGACTAAAAGTTTCTGGCCCCTCATGAAATCCATGCATTAAAGCCCTAATCTCCAGTGTGATTGTACTTGGACGTAGGGCCTATGATGAGATGATGAGAATCAAATGAGGCCATAAGGATGGGACCCTACTCTGACAGTGGTGATGATGCTGTAAGAGGGAAAGACACTGGAACTCTCAGTCTTGACCACTTCAGGACACAGCAAGAAGGAAGCCATACTCAAACCAGAAAGAAAGCTCTCACCCGGAACTACATTTGCTAGCACCAAAAGCAGAGACATTACTTTGCCGACTAAGGTCCGTCTAGTCAAGGCTATGGTTTTTCCAGTGGTCATGTATGGATGTGAGAGTTGGACTGTGAAGAAGGCTGAACACTGAAGAATTGATGCTTTTGAACTGTGGTGTTGGAGAAGACTCCTGAGAGTCCCTTGGACTGCAAGGAGATCAAATCAGTCCATTCTAAAGGAGATCAGCCCTGGGTGTTCTTTGGAAGGACTGATGCTAAAGCTAAAACTCCAATTCTTTGGCCACCTCATGTGAAGAGTTGACTCACTGGAAAATACTCTGATGCTGGGAGGGATTAGGGGCAGGAGGAGAAGGGGACGACAAAAGATAAGATGGCTGGATGGCATCACCAACTCGATGGACGAGAGTTTGGCTGAACCCCAGGAATTGGTGATGGACAGGGAGGCCTGAAGTGCTGTAATTCATGGGGTCGCAAAGAGTTGGACACGACTGAGTGAATGAACTGAACTGATCTTGAACTTCCAGCCTTTAGAATTGTGAGAGAACAAGTTTCTACTTTTTTAAGCCCACCCAGTCTGTGGAATTTTGTTATTGCCTCTCAAACTAAGATTCCCTGGGGAGGGTGTGAACCCACTGCTTAATAGAACATGCATAAGACTGGACCTTGAGGGTGATAGATCAAGAAAGAAAGAAATTAAAGTTAGGTAAAAGAGAGTTTATTACTATGGAAACAGTCTCCTGTGATACGGAATTCAGTGCTGGTATGATCCCAGGGGATGTTATTAATCTAACACTGGGTTGACCCTTGAAAATATGGAAAAGTGTTGGTACACTAAATGAAGCAGAAATGTCAAAACTTTTGTGTAGAGGAAAAGATCAAAAGTCTCAGGGAATTGAACCTGCTATAGTGGACTTACTGTATGGCCAGAAAACCCACTAATTGACTATGTTCAGTGGAAAAGTCTGAGGATACTTCCCTTACCAAAATGATAAGCAATCTGCTAACGAGAAAGCACCAGCATTCTTAAGAAGTATGAAGGGGGTTGTCCTTTGTAGGACAGCTCTGATTTAGAGAGATGCTATCATGCAGTTGGGCTCCCTGATGGCAATGTAGATGATATGATTCTATAAAAATAAATGCCAGTTGATGATGCTTAACGGGCAAAAGCAAAGTGGGTGCGTTTGTTATAATGATGAGTGAGGTCCAAGTGGAACTAGGGGGCCTGACCTAAAAACAACTATGGGTATGGTGAAGAGAGCTTGTTATTCCCTGCAGCAGTATAAATTGTCAGCCAACAAGGGTATTGTTCAGTCATGTACAACAGAAGAAGACAAGGATGGATGCTCAGCAGGTAGCAGAAAATTGCTTCAATCAAAATTCATCATGTCTTGATGAGCTTCCAAAACTGAGCCAGTTCTCAGAACCAAGACCCACTGAAAAGAGGGAGATGGTGAATCCTTATAATGAAGGACCTTCTGATATCACAGCAAGTATGCTCAGTCATGATTACTCCAAGGATCCCTCAAAGGCGACTATAATCACTTACTCAAATCTTCATGTAATGAGAACAGAAGGATATAAATCCCTTTTCAGGACTTTTAGATGTAGGATCTGAGTTGACAGGATAGGGTGTGGACATATAAGGACTAAGTACAAAGAGAATCTGGACTCCGGTCTTCTGGCTTACTGGTCTTCTGAGCCCATGACCAGGGTGCCATTTGCCTTTGGTCCCTGAATGAGTGCTTGGCAGGGATATACTTGATAATTTGAAGAACTCCTGAATTGGTTTGTTATCATGTGCTCTGACTGATTGATCAAGTGACCTAAAATGCTGCCAGCCCTGAGTGAGACACGGAGCCATCAGGACAGGGCTCAGCAGCAGGTCCAGCCTCGGATCAAAATAGATGACCCAGCAGACCTTATGGAATTAGAGATATATGTACTGGGGAAAGGCACTGGTAGTGCTTGACCAGTTGATCAAAGGATAGAATGGGGAAATCCAGGGATAAGTGTTCTGGGGAGAATGATCATTCCAACCAGCCACTTGGTAGGAATTTGATTATGTTGAACCTCTTCCATCCTGCAAATGGCAGGCATTTATTTTGAGAGAAATAGTCTCTCAAATTATTTTTTTTTTGAGAGAAATTTTGGCTGTGAGTATACTTTTCCTGCCCACAGGGCTTTAGCCAGCATCACTGAGGACCAAACATTTTGATCCAGTGGCATGAAACTTACCTAACCTTGCATCAGACCAAAGGACCTGTTCCATAGTAAAGGGGATGTGATAGTTAACACATCACCATGGAATCCACTATTATTATATAAACCATACCACCCAGAAACTGATGGTCTGATGGAGAGATGGGATGATTCTCTGAAGGCTAAGATGAGGTACTGGATTAAAGACTAGTCTCTGCAGGGGTGAGGGGCTATTCCCCAGACTCTGAATCTCTGACTATGATACAGGGAGATACATCGCGGTGTCCCAAACAGGAGGAATACTTGGTCCAGGAACCAAGGGGTAGAAGTTGGAGTGGCTCTGATGTCATCACAACCAATGATCCCTTGGGGAATTTGTGGTTTCTGTGATCCTAGGCTCTGTAGGGTTTAAAATTTCTGTGTCATAGAAGGGGAGCATCCACCAGGGCACAGTGAGTGCCCCCATTAAACTGCACACTACGGCTGCTAATCTATCATTTTTAGATCCTTGTGCCAAAGATAAGCAGACAAAGCACAGAATCACCTTTTCTGAATGATCAGGGATAACTGACCCTGATCATTCAGAAAAGGTAAAATTGCTTTTGCACAGTGAGGGCAGGGAGGAGTTTGTTTGGCGCTGGATGATCCACTGGGACATGACCTGGCACACCCTTACCCATCTTGATGGCACTTGGATAAATGCCCAGGCATGAGAAAGGCATGCTAATAGGAGGCCAGACCCCTCAAAGATGAGGGTCTTGGTTACCCAACTGAGTAAATTACTAAGAGCAAAAGAGGCACTAATCAAGGATATGAGGAATCTAAAATGAGTGGCAAAAGAGGGAAAAGATGAGTACCAGCTGCGGTGGTGGGGGCTGTAGTTGTCCTATTAACCTTCATCTCGTAAGTTACTTTAGGAAAAGAGATCAGTCCAATCCGGAAAAATAGTTTTGTTGTTGTTGTTTTCCCCAGAGAGGATGAGCTCTTTATTTAAGAGGCAAATATCACACAAAGAATAGGAGGTAGCAGATGCTGTGTTCTATCATCTTGACTCCCCACTGGGAGGGAGGACTCATTCTCCAGCTGGCAGGAAGGTTGGCCACTGATGGTCCATAGCTGAGTCCCTCTTTGGAGAATTGCTCTCCATTTGAAGGAGGTTGCTTTGTCCAAAGTTTACATTCTTTCTGTGCAGGGAGCTCATAGCCATAAACGGATTGATGTAGGGGTACAGAACCAGGACCTTTGCCTTGGTTGGAACAAGTCTGAAGGGCCAGTCTAACTCCAGAACTCCTCATCAGATGGGCTGAGGCAATTCCTACAACTGGATCACATTTCACCTTTTCCGTCTGCTGGACCTCACCTCTCACCAGTGATACCCATGAGTGTGTGCCCTGTGAAACCTCTGCGTGGAAAGCTCAGAGTCTGTTTCCCAGGGAACCAGTCTGTGATGGCTAGTAAAAGGAACTCTTAAACATACTTGCAATAAGCCTTTGGAAGTATATTCATGTTAGTTACCTCTAACCTGAGTGTGAGTGGTGAATCCCACTCACTAAAAGGAAACACTGGATAAAGTGAAGGAAAGACTGTGACTTGAAATATAATTCCAAATACATTTAATGATATGCTACTTTCAGGAAACTCTCTTCATTGGATCATAAAGAAAGAATATAATTTTTAAGAATGGAAAACCAGCTCACCTCTTCAAAAATGAAAGTTGAAATACCTGTTAAATATACCTAGCCCTTTGGGAGAGGATTCTAGAGGAGGGAGACTCAAGAAGCATTAATGATAGGTATGTGGGTCCCAAGGTAACAGGGGCTTGGGCAGCACCTGTCCCCTCCCCCAATGCTTAGTTTTTTTCTATGAGTATTTGCTCTTTTTCCACTGTATGTTTGTTCTGGGAAGGAGAGATTCCCAGCACTTACCTCCCAATGCTCCCAGCATCAGATAGTAGAGCTTTCTGTAGAAGAGGGGAAAACAGCCCTTAGATATTTGGTTGATGATGTAATCCATGATAGAGAAGAACATGTAGATATCAGAAGGTTATACACACATATCAGAAGCTCCACACATTTATCTGCGTGGACCTCCAGATTAAAAAAAAAAAAAAAAAAAAAAGAATTGTCCTGCCTATGTTTAGTGTGAGGTCTGTGTGACCCTGGGATCCTGGACTCTGAACATGGACTCATCCCAGAATAATAAAGAACCTAGAAGACTCAGAAGATGAAGTCCAGTTGCCATAGGGCCTTAGGCAATCTCTAGACATTGAATACATCCCTGATGACAGCTTCCTTGGTTGTCATTCATTTCTTTCTCAAAAAAGAATACAAAATGTGCAAAATGCTTTTAGTTTCTGGTTTTGTAATTGCAAGCCAGCTAAACGGTAATTTACTGTACTTTTCTGTTTGGAGACGCTACCACTTTTTAAAAACATTTTCTACATTTTTCTTCATTTGTTGTCTCATGGTAGGAAATAATGCGCATAACTTGAGCCTGCATTTTCATCACATTAGGGACCACTAGAAGAGTCTCTTTGCTAAAGAGGGAGGCAAGGATGGCGAGTAGGCGGAATGTGCTAAAAAACATGTTCCAGAGTTTGTCTCACCCACACAACTGGGAGGGGACTAAATGCTGTCTATGCAGAAGCAGCTCACACGGTTTCATCTTGATCTACTCCACCTCCGTACTGCAAAGTTTCACAACTGAGAAAAAAAAGGGGGGGCCTGAAGTCTTTTTAACATGGATCATGCAGAGCTAGGTTATTTTTAAATTCAATCAAGACATCTGGCCCAGAGACCTTCAACAGCAAAATGTCTTCCCTTCTTCTTTGGTTTTTATATTTAGCATCCACCATAAGTAAGCCAGGGATAAATAAAGTCTAACCATCTAGGTAATTCCACATAGACTCCACTTCATGTAAGTGTCAGGGGACCCTGTGGAAGCTGCTTCCCTTTCTGGATATCATGGGGTCAACAAGGATCTCACACAAACTCTTACCAAGATTTTTTTTTTTTAATTGACTTTAAAATGACACTTCTGCCTTGGAGATAAATGAACTTCTTGAACTTCACTATGTCTTATGATGAACAAGATCAATCTATGCCTCTCATGGTTAAATTTTAGCACTGGATGCTCTAATTCGTCTGTGTGTCTAATTTTTCTATCCTTAAATTAAAAAGTATAGTTATATATACCTGTAGCTGGAACCACAGTCCCACTAGCTTTCCACTGGGGAACAGAAATACCTTATATATAAAGGGTTTCTAAAGCCTTTCCCTGTTATCTTTGCAAAAGAAGACTGGGTTTCTAGTGTGAGATCAGTACTAGTACCAGTGCAAAACAGAGAGGGACTGTCCTGACCAGAGAGAGAGAAGAATTGGGTTTTCCTCTTTTTTCATGAATTTTATTAGCCTTGTTAAGTAGGGTCATCTAGGCAGCTTATCAAGATACTAGTTTGTAGATGAAATATGACCATATCTCAAAGTCAAAGTAGACCTCTTAGAGTGATGCTGGGGTGGGGTGCTCAGAGCCTCCTACTGCAACTTTCCATCTTCTTCTCTTTCTCAGATTGTTTCTGACACTGCTATTCAAGATTTTTGAACACTGAAGAAGCACAGATACCCTGGAAAACCATCTGGAAAAATTCTGCTCTAATTAAATTGTAGTATCATATGGTGTAGTCCTAATAGTTTCATTATGCAAAAAGTTTAGACAGCAGGAGCCTCCTGGGAGGTGTGATTTGAGGAGTGACAGTGATGTTTCTGCTTTTGGGACCCTGCTAGGCATCCTTCTTCCCATCACTATTTGGCATTTCTGTATTGGAATCACTTTGGGTTAAGGCACAATTACTATTAAGGGTCCCTGTTAGAAAGCAAAACTTTATTTGAAAGTATCACCATATTCTACTGGAATCCATCATTCCATGTGAAATGGGGATATTTCCCATGATACAGAGCTGGGATAAACCAGTCCCACCAGCAAAACTGAGAGTCAGGGAGAGATCCTTTTTAGATTGTGACCTTGTGAAGTCAGCCAGTGGACAGAGAGATGCTGATGTAGAGAGAGGCAGGAGGAAATGGCTTAGACAAGAGACACTGTTCAATGCAGCTGATTCTGCAGCTATGATGGGCCTCCCTGTGTAACAGTACGGCAAAGGAAGAATTGGACATTTTCACTAGAAAAGAAGTGAAACACAAAAGCTGCAAAGAAAAGGATGGTGGCACGTAGCCCAGACTCTGTGTTACAATTTTGTCCAAGACTGGCCTGTTGGTATTTCCAAGTGCCTAATGGAATGAATCAACATTAGTGAACTAATTTGTTACCAGTCCCTGCATAGCAGACTATCATTTGTGGGATAAGGGCAAGCTCTCTTAAATATGCAGAAGGAGGTTGGATGACCAGACAGCTAGTTATCAAGAATTTCAAGCTACAGATTTATCAGATTTGGGGTAAGGTACTTGTTTTGAGTCCCGTTTTAATATTCTCTTTATTTCTTAAAAACTGTTATCAATTTGTTTTCTTGTGTCTGCCTTTATTGATTACAAATGTTCCTAAATGTCAAGACCATGGAAAATGACAACAAACTATCAATTCCTTAACTTAACAAGCACCACATTTACTCCAAAAGATTACAAAGAATAGGGGGAAAAAAGAATCCCCACACAGATGATTTGAATCATGTCATTTATAAAGATGTAGAGAAACAGACTTTAGTTGGGGTGCAAGCTGCTTGAATTTGAATTTAATTTAAAGATGGACAGTTTTTCTATGGGGTTGGCATTTTGTCTTCCTGAAGCCAGAATAGATTTCATCCAGATGCTTCATGTTTTTGCCCTGAAAGCAAACATTTACATGGGAACTGTGCTGAAGGAACTGAACAATGCAACCTTATAAACTCTAAATTTGGGTGATTGCATCACCAAAGTCCTAAACATACTATGAGTCAGATCCAGGTTTTATTTGTATTGAGCATTTGCAACTAATTCCCACTGATCAAAGATAATTTAGTCTCTCTCTCTTTCTTTTTTCAAACTTTCTTTTTGGCAAATAAATCTTGTTCTGGGAGGATGACATGGGAATCACTTGTCTTCCCAACAGCCACACAATTTGATTCCACTGTTGCAATGGGAATGTGGAACGGGGGAAGGTTGTGCATTTGAGGAATTCATTAAGCAACTGAATTCATTAAATGTTGGGAGTAGATAATTTAGATCTTTTTTGTTAACATAATAATTTACAACTGTGTCATTTTTAGGGCTTGTTTTGGTCTCAGACACAATTTTATATTTATATTAAATGAAAATTATCTACTACTTATATCTATGAAACTATAAGAGTCTTAGTTGTAGTTATTGGTGGGGTTACAGAGTCCCCACCTTGCTCTTCACTAATCAACTTGAACAGTGTGAGGAGTGGGCAGAGGAGGAGATGTGACCCACGGTGGAGATGGTGCCAGTGTAAGGCAAGCAACTTATGTAGAAGTTTAACTTTGAAGTTGGAACTAAGAAGCTCAGGTCTTATTTCTGACGATCTCAGGTATTTCTTTACTTTGGCTGTAAAATAATGAAGATGATATTCTTATTGTGAGTTCAGGAATAGATCAATATTTTAGAAGGTCCAGAACTGACACAATTTGAATGTATGTGGTCAGTTGCTCAGTCGTGTCCAGCTGTCTGCCACCCTATGGACTATAGCCTGCCAGAATTCTCTGTCCATGGAATTTTCCAGGCAAGAACACTGGAATGAGTTGCTATTTTCTCCTCCAGGGTATCTTCTGGACCCAGGTATCAAACCCACATCTCTTACATCTCTTGTTTCTTCAAAAAAATATAAATATAAATTCTTATTGCTGTTCAGTTACTCAGTTGTGTCCAACTCTTTGCAACATCATGGAGTGCAGCATCATCCATCAAAGAGCTGCCATTTGTGCTGACGGGGCTGCCTTTTTAAGGGAGGCAGTAAGGTCTTCTCTGGAACTGGAAAGAGTGTAGCAGAAGATTGCTGTTCACCGATAACTAAAGCTTGTTAACAGGAACTTTAAAGTGTTGTCACATAATGAACTTCTTCCGGTAAGGCAGTCTCTGCTTTATAAACATGATTACTCTCAGGTACAAGTTTATTTCCCAGGTGGCTCAGAAAGAATTCAGTTCAGTTCAGTTCAGTCTCTCAGTTGTGTCCAACTCTTTGCAACCCCATGAATTGCAGCACGCCAGGCCTCCCTGTCCATCACCAACTCCCAGAGTTCACTCAAACTCATGCCCATCGAGTTGGTGATGCTATCCAGCCATCTCATCCTCTGTCGTCCTCTTCTCCTTCTGCCCCCAATCACTCCCAGCATCAGAGTCTTTTCCAGTGAGTCAACTCTTCACATGAGGTGGCCAAAGTACTTGGAGTTTCAGCATTAGCATCATTCCTTCCAAAGAAATTCCAGAGCTGATCTCCTTCAGAATGGACTAGTTGGATCTCTTTGCCATCCAAGGGACTCTCAAGAGTCTTCTCCAACACCACAGTTCAAAAGCATCAATTCTTCNCTGCCCCAAGCTTTGGCCTTTGTGCCACAGTCGCCCTGCGCCAAAGTCCGGCCTGTGTGCAACCATCACCTTGCGCCGAGGTCTGGGCTGTGTTCTGCGGTCGGCTAGCGACGAGTTCTGGGCTGTGTGATGCGATCGCCCTTCCCTCAGTTTCAGGCAGTGCCTCGCTCGCCCTTTGCTGAGGTACTGCTCAGCCTTCTTCACAGTCCAACTCTCACATCCATACATGATCACAGGAAAAACCATAGCCTTGACTAGACGGACCTTAGTTGGCAAAGTAATGTCTCTGCTTTTGAATATGCTCTCTAGGTTGGTCATAACTTTCTTTCCAAGGAGTAAGCGTCTTTTAATTTCATGGCTGCAATCACCATCTGCAGTGATTTTGGAGCCCACCAAAATAAAGTCTGACACTGTTTCCACTGTTTCCCCATCTATTTGCCATGAAGTGATGGGACCAGATACCATGATCTTCGTTTTCTGAATGTTGAGCTCTTAGCCAACCTTTTCACTCTCCTCTTTCACTTTCATCAGAAAGAATTACTCAGTGGTAAAGAATCTGCCTGTTGATCAGGAGATGCTGGTTTGATCCCTGCATCAGGAAGATCTCCTGGAGAAGGAAATGGCAACCCACTCCAGTATTCTTGCCTGGGAAATCTCATGGACAAAGAAGCTTGGTGGGCTACAGTCTATGGGGTCACAAAGAGTCAGAAACGACTTAGTGAGCAGACAACAGAAATTTCAGGTGGGAATGATTACATGTTTGAACTCCCATGTTCCAGACCATCTGCATGCTAGACCATTCAGTACTCACAGGTGCCCAAGGAACATTTTCAACCTCATTTTGTAGGCATTGACCTGCTCAGTATCATAGAGTTGGATGCTGGATGTGCCCAACCCTGAAATCCATGCTCACTCACCACCCCTTAGTGCTGAGGGACTTCAGTCTTGGATGGTTTCCACAGGTGTTTTGAGCTGTCTGTGTGATCTCACTGATTAGCTGTTCTTTCAGTCAAAGTGACAGCCAACCTCTTGGGATGATGCTCTAAACACACTTCCACCATGGAGGGTTGTGCTCTCTTTCTTGGTTTGATAGCTGGTCACTGGAATAAAGATATGTCCTCTGTTTTGGGCTTAGTCATGCCCTGACCTGGAAAAATGTCTACTTAAGAAATAATTTTGAATTCCTAGGGTTGGTAAATAACCACGAAGTGGTTACCATCAATTTCTTGCTGGTATATATTCTAGAATGGGATTTCCAGGCAGCAGAGTGGTAAACAATCCACCTGCCAGTACAGGTGATCCAAGAGACATGAGTTCGATCCATGGGGTGGGAAGTTTCCCTGGAGAGGGAAATGGCAACCCACTCCAGTAGTTTTGCCTGGGAAATCCGATGGATTGAGGATCCTGGAGGGCTATAGTCAACGGGGTCACAAAGAGTCTGACATGACTGAGCACACACACACACAAGTATTTTAGAGCAGTGGTCCCCAATCATTTGGCACCATAGACTGGGTTTGTAGAAAATGTTTTCATAGACATGTGGAGGATCACAATACACTGTGGAAAATTCTGAAAGAGATGGGAATACCAGACCGCCTGACCTGCCTCTTGAGAAACCTGTATGCAGGTCAGGAAGCAACAGTAAGGACTGGACATGGAACAACAGACTGGTTTCAAATAGGAAAAGGAGTGTGTCAAGGCTGTGTATTGTCACCATGCTTATTTAACTTATATGCAGAGTACATCATGAGAAATGCTAGGCTGGAGGAAGCACAAGCTGGAATCAAAATTGCAGGGAGAAATATCAATAACCTCAGATATGCAGATGACACCACCCTTATGACAGAAAGTGAAGAGGAACTAGAAAGCCTCTTGATGAAAGTGGAGAGTGAAAAAGTTGGCTTAAAGCTCAACATTCAGAAAACGAAGATCATNTCCTTCAGAATGGACTGGTTGGATCTCCCTGCAGTCCAAGGGACTCTCAAGAGTCTTCTCCAACACCACAGTTCAAAAGCATCAATTCTTCATTGCTCAGCCTTCTTCACAGTCCAACTCTCACATCCATACATGACCACAGGAAAAACTATAGCCTTGACTAGACCTTAGTCAGCAAAGTAATGTCTCTGCTTTTGAATATGCTATCTAGGTTGGTCAACATCATATTAGTTTCAGGTGTACAACATATGATTCATTTATGCTTTTATTTAATTCACTGCTATTTTCAAAGAGAATTTAATCAGTAAAGTGTGGTCAGACTTGGAAGTTACTTAATTACCACTCTGAATAACATTCTACTTCCTTCATGATCTATTAGAATAATTCAGTAATTACCTTGACTTTTATTTGAGCACCAAATGTTACTATAACCAGAAAAATGTGTTTATAAATAAAAACAGAAAGTCTATTAACTTATCTTCACAAGTGTTCTCATCTCTATCTCCATTTAAACCCCACTTAGATTTATGGCTATTTATCCAGTCAAATAATATCCTTGTCAGTTTCGATATTCCATGTTATCCCCATTTGCCAATTCCTTCTCAGACTTTACGCCACATTCAGCCATTTGAAATACCCTCGTCTATTTATTAATGTAACCTTTACTGAACTGTGTTCATCAATTTATTAGTATATCCTGTATTGAATATATATTTATTAATGTTTATATTTTATTGAATACACACTGTGTGCAAGGTACAGTTAGGTCCTGAAGTGCAAATTCAATAAGGCTTAGTCCTGACTTCAGGTTGATTATGGTCTAGTGAGGAAGCAGACAGGAAAGAAGTGGTCTCATGAAAGTGAGACAGATCTACACATGAGGAGAGGCATCTGGGTTACAATCCTGGGAGACTTTTGAGCAGAATTTAAAAGAATGGCTTAAAAATTGCTGAGGGTGCAACTGATGGTTATACACAGTTCCATGGACAAATGAGAAGGATGAGGCTCTTCTGCATCCACCTCTACTTGATTATACCCAGAGGAAATACAACTGGAACAGAGATCACACAAAATTCCAAATCAGCCAACTTTTAGATCATATCCTAACTTTTAAATCTTTGCAGCCAACAAAAACCTTCAATTTCCAAAAGGAACAACGTAGAGGATAAAGCAAGATAATATTAATGGCAGTGTGTTTTCATCTGTTTTTACAGTATCCAGAATGACTTAGTGTTCAGTGAACAAGTAAGGGGACAGGTAGGTTAGACTAAATTGCATCTGGCCTCCTGAAGTCAGTTGGTTTTGTTCTTACCCAGTATCTTACTGCATTGTGATCAGAGGATGCATGTTGGATATCATGTAATATGGATAGGCATAGAGAGCCAAAAGGGCCCTGGGGATTTTAGCCCACTGTCTTCCAGATTTCTCTCTTGCCAGCATCAATCTCTCCTAAATTTCCGTAAAAAGGGAAAAATATAGAGACAGTAATATTCTCTAAAATGCCTTTAAAATAATTTTAAAAGCATTAAAAATAGACAAATTTGTAAGGAATAAGAGCAATCAGTTTGTAAACATAGCAGAAACAAATCTGAATTTTAGTTATAACATGTTTTACATAGACTGAAAGGAAGAAACAAGAGGAATTTCATCACATTTAATTTAAAACACTATATTTACATGGGCCTGGGATTTTTCTCACCCTTGAGCATTTTTTGAGTATTTACTGTATTCCAGGTACTAGATTCAGAGAAGGCAATGGCATCCCACTCCAGTACTCTTGCCTGGAAACTCCCATGGACAGAGGAGCCTGGTAGACTGCATTCCAGGTCGCTAAGAGTCAGACATGACTGAGCGACTTCCCTTTCACTTTTCATTTTCATGCATTGGAAAAGGAAATGGCAACCCACTCCAGCGTTCTTGCCTGGAGAATTCCAGGGATGGCAGAGCCCAGTGGGCTGCCATCTGTGGGGTCATACAGAGTTGGACATGACTGAAACGACTTAGCAGCAGCAGCAGCAGGTACTAGATTAAATTCTTTACATAGACAATCTCATTCCAACTTCACAATAATTTTATGAAGTAAATACTAGCAGTATTTATGGCCACCTGATGCAAAAAGCTGACTCATTAGAAAAGACCCTGATGCTGGGAAAGATTGAAGGCAGGAGGAGAAGGGTACAACAGAGGATGAGATGGTTGGATGGCATCACCAACTCAATGGACATGAGTTTGACAAAGCTCCGGGAGATGGTGAAGGACAGGGAAGCCTGAGGTGCTGCAGTCCACGGGGTTACAAAGAGTCGGACATGACTAAGCGACTGAGCAATAATAACAAAAATACTAACAGTATACCTAATGAGGAAACTGAGTCCCAGGTAGGTCAAGAATCTTGACCAAGATCATATGGCCAATTAGTGCCAGAATTAGGGTTTCTACTTAAGCATACTATTTTCAAAAATCTTTTTTTTTCAATCCTAACCATCTACCCTCATGATTCACTTGCAGCATTTGCCATATTCTCTGTGCATTTCAATTTTTAACCTATCATTTTGCCCTCATATCTACAAATTTTCACTTCCAAAGAGCATATTTACCAGATCAGAATTTGATATTTTTATTATCTTGAGGAACCTTTAACTATTTACAAGGCAAATTTATTTTATCTAACTAAATACATAAAATAGATCAAGTATATGTAAAATATCATGCAAACACACAGAAAAGAAGTGGCAAAGGCATTCATTTCAGAACGAATGAAGCACTGCTTCCCTGGTGGCTCAGAGGTTAAAGCGTCTGCCTGCAATGTGGGAGACCTGGGTTCAATCCCTGGGTTGGGAAGATTCCCTGGAGAAGGCAATGGCAACCCACTCCAGTACTCTTGCCTGGAGAATCCCATGGATGGAGGAGCCTGGTAGGCTGCAGTCTATGGGGTCACAAAGAGTCGGACACAACTGACGACTTCACTTACTTAGAGGCTGAGGAAGGAGAATAGGATGAACGCTGAGAACGCCTCTCAGCTAACACCATGGGGCATCCAGGTGGTGAGCCCTGTCTGCACATTGGCTGGATGCCACCCCATTGGCAAACCACACTTAATAAGTTACTGAAAATCCTAAAGGACCAGATTTTGTTGGGAAGCCCAAGCTTTGCATTTCTTAGCTCATGCTTCAGCTACTGAGAGCTGAAAATACGTTTGAATCTTACTGAGAATGAGTTTGGGATAACACTGTGCTTTTATTTCTATGATCGAACTAAGAGCTATGTGCTAATAGGAATGTATGCCTTGGATGAGAAGAGTCTGCAGGAAACAGCAAGGGAACAAAAGACAGTTACATGGAATTAGGGTTCTGTGCTTGTCCCTAAGATGGTAGCTTTTGTGAGGCTCTAACAAAACACTGTATTAAAACAAATAAATTAACATAAGACATTCACGAAGAGTGGTTATTTGCAGTACAAAGTGGATCTACAGCTGAGGCTGTTTGGATGCTTGCTTTCTGTTTCAGTTATTCTATTTTCAGCCCCAATTCTTTCCTCTGTTTTTTCGTGGCTGTGACTGGGACTCCACAAACTATATTTCTTGCTAATTTTGTAAATAAGAGACACTAAAGATGAGTTTCCTGGGTGGTGCAGTGGTAAAGAATCCATCTGCCGAAGCAGGAGATGCAGTTTTGATCCATGGGTCAGGAAGATCCCCTGGAGTAGGAATGGCTACCCACACTGGCATTCTTGCCTAGAGGAGAGAAGCCTGGCAGGTTACAGTCCCTAGGTCGCAAATAGTCAAACATAACTGAGCATAAGCACCCAGATGCACAAAGAAGGGTTTTAAGACAGGAGGATGAGGGAAGGAACTCCGATGTTTCTGATTTGCTTGTAAGAGCTACACGAGTTGCCTGAGCAATGACCCTTCTTTTTGGCAACAGGCTACACACTCCTATATATATACACATATACATAAGCATATTTCCATACAGAGAGAGAGAGCTCTAATGTACTTATCTTAACCAAGTCATCTTTGTCTGGTGCTTTGCATCTATCTGATAGATGATCTCTTTTTAGTACTTGTTGTATATTGAAATATTATAATGAAGCCCTTTTATAGTTGTAATCTGTTATAATTTTTATTTTTTAATTTGGAATAAAAATTAAACTCCCTAGGAACAAGTTAGTTTATTTGTGACAAAGGAGGATTTCTTCTATATTTAAAAATGAAGAATCCAACAAGTTTCTGGTTATTGACTTATATTTACAAAATAGTATATAGATGAATTAAGTGTAAATAAAAACAAAAATGTATGGACTGTGCTCTCTTTACATTTCAGACAGTTTGAGAAATGAAGGAAAAACGTCAATACTATAGACTTATTCTTCCCATCATCCTTGAAAAGAATAAACTAAGTAATGAGCAGTGTAGATCATCTATCAGATACAGTCTACTGGCAAGGAGCCCATAGCAGAGGTATGAAATCTACCTCACTAGCAGGGCTACATTACTACTGGCAGCATTAAACTTTGGCTCTGTTCTTGGTGTGTCTATGTATCATGATATGAATTAACATGTCCTTGTTAATTAAGCTACCTTGTTTGGCAAGGTAGCTTAAGAAATGCATATTGCCTCATCACTTAGTGAAAAGGTGTTTTATATTTTAAAAAAAAGTAGTAAAAAAATTACTATTTACTTATTTTTAATAAGTATAGTTATTTTTAATATAGAAAAATGTTTACCAAGTTCCTAAGAACAACAGAAAATGTTTTTATTCCAGTACTACAATTTTTAGGAGGAAATTTTGTTAGTACATCCATAGAAAATGATACAAGATTTACATTTTTCAAAATGAACAATGTATTTCTTTAACCTTTTAAAAAATCATTAGTCATCTGCTTTTTGATACATTGTGTTTTCAAATGACAACAAAATTTTTCCATTAAGATTTGATAGCAATAATATCAATAAACATTTAATGAATACTGAAAAATCTTACTATGGGGATGAGCTTGATAATGAGGTCAGAAAAATAAGCAATAAATAAATGGTTACACATCAAAATTAAATTGCAAATAAATTAAAGGAAAATGATCAACAAAAGGAAAAAATTATAAAGCAGTTAATATTTCATGTTGATGTGAACTTTCTGTGTCATATTTAATTTTTCTAGAGGAGTTTCTTAAAGCAAATTCTGAAATTAAATGATCTAACAAGAATCATTAGATAAAGATTGACGAGGGATTTCCTAGACTTTGATTTTGAGCTTGTATCCCCAAATGGTTCTGGTGGTCCTATAATCAGCCCTACCAAGACTTTGGTTCAAGCAGCCAATCTGCAATAATTTGAGAACTGGAAAAAGAAATATTGTCCTGGAAAATATGTTTCTAGACAAGTCTATTTTTCTCATCACTGATTATGGTAAAGAAGATGAAGAATGGAAAACTGGTCAACCACTTGTAAAAGAATGAAACTAGAACACTTTCTAACACCATACACAAAAATAAACTCAAAATGGATTAAAGATTTAAACATAAGACCAGAAACTATAAAACTCCTAGAGGAGAACATAGGCAAAACATTCTCCAACATACATCACAGCAGGATCCTCTATAACCCACCTCCCAGAATATTGGAAATAAAAGCAAAAATAAACAAATGGGATCTAATTAAACTTAAAAGCTTCTGCACAACAAAGGAAACTATAAGCAAGGTGAAAAGATAGCCTTCAGAATGGGAGAAAATAATAGCAAATGAAGCAACTGACAAACAACTAATCTCAAAAATATACAAGCAACTCCTGCAGCTCAATTCCAGAAAAAAAAACAACCCAATCAAAAAATGGGCCAAAGAACTAAACACACATTTCTCCAAAGAAGACATACAGATGGCTAACAAACATTATGAAAAGATGCTCAACATCACTCATTATCAGAGAAATGCAAATCAAAACCACAATGAGGTACCATTTCATACCAGTCAGAATGGCTGTGATCCAAAAGTCTACAAGCAATAAATGCTGGAGAGGGTGTGGAGAAAAGGGAACCCTCTTACACTGCTGGTGGGGATGCAAACTAGTACAGCCACTATGGAGAATAGTGTGGAGATTCCTTAAAAAACTGGAAATAGAACTGCTTTATGACCCAGGAATCCCACTGCTGGGCATACACACCGAGGAAACCAGAATTGAAAGAGACACATGTACCCCAATGTTCATTGCAGCACTGTTTATAATAGCCAGGACATGGAANACAGCCACTATGGAGAATAGTGTGGAGATTCCTTAAAAAACTGGAAATAGAACTGCTTTATGACCCAGGAATCCTACTGCTGGGCATACACACCGAGGAAACCAGAATTGAAAGAGACACATGTACCCCAATGTTCATTGCAGCACTGTTTATAATAGCCAGGACATGGAAGCAACCTAGACGTCCATCAGCAGATGAATGGATAAGAAAGATGTGGTACATACACACAATGGAGTATTACTCAGCCATTAAAAAGAATACATTTGAATCAGTTCTAATGAGGTAGATGAAACTGAAGCCTATTATACAGAGTGAAGTAAGCCATAAAGAAAAACAGCAATACAGTATACTAACACATGTATATGGAATTTAGAAAGATGGTAATGATAACCCTGTATGCGAGACAGCAAAAGAGACACAGATGTATAGAACAGTCTTTTGGACTCTGTGGGAGAGGGAGAGGGTGGAATGATTTGGGAGAATGGCATTGAAACATGTAATATCACATGTGAAATGAATAGCCAGTCTAGGATCGATGCAGGATACAGGATGCTTGGGGCTGGTGCACTGGGATGACCCAGAGGGATGGTATGGGGAGGGAGGAGGGACAGGCGTTCAGGATGGGGAACACGTGTACACCAGTGGTGGATTCATGTTGATGTATGGCAAAACCAATACAATATTGTAAAGTAATTAACCTCCAATTAAAATAAATAAATTTATATTTTAAAAATAAAAATTTTTCAAAAAAGATGAAGAATGAAAAAGGGGATGATGAAATTTCCCAAGATTGTGGTGATAATTAAATTATTACTCAAATATTATCCTTAGTCATTTCATTCCTCAAACATGATAAAAGAGCCAATAAGGATTTGTAGTAAGAGAAAAATGCATTGAAATAATTAATATAAAATTTCCTTAACTCTTTTCACATTTACCTAATGTGATGAAAAAGCTATCTGGATTTAAACAAGGGTAGGAAAATAAAACTGAATAAACAGCATTCATTTATTCACTCTATCCATCTATTCATTCTGTAAAACGTTAGTCAACATCCACCATGAAGGTGAATGTCTCTTTTCCTGAAAGCATTATTTACTGAGTATTTCCAATATGTCAGGCATCTTGCCCACAACATGGTACAATATGAAAGAGCTAATCTCCCCTGCGTGTAAGTTCATAGTCTGATGGGCATTCTCTCCTACTGGTACCGGCGTTTTGGCCTTTGTCATACCTCCTGCCAAGAGGCACCGTTATATTCAAGCAAGCCAGGCATCCCATGATTTCATAATATGCAGTGCTCTGAGAGGAAGGAAGTGAAGTTCAACAACCAGGAATAGAACCTCACAACGGGGAAGCACTGAGAGCCTGCTCCATAAATACTTGTACGTTGTTTAAGAATAGAAAGAAATACAGCATTTATTTGGAAATATTCCTTGGCCCAAGAGGAAGAGACTACAAAAGAAAAAGAAGCAAGAAAGCAAAACATGGAAAACACTTTGAAAAGAAGAGAAAGATAAAGAAAAGAAAGCAGAAAGAAAAAGTGAAAAAGTGTTAGTGTACGAGTTTGCAGATGAACATTATATACTCAGATTGGGAATGGTAGCCAAGTCCCCAGAAAGAACTGGAAGGCCATTCTACTTTACTCCACCATATCTGTAGTTCGACTTACCCACAAGTCTTATTTCATTTCCATTATGAAAAACCTAGGGTAGCTGCTGTATTATACAATCCTCATCAGTCACTGACATGGCCCTCGAGTAAATAATGATCTCTTGTGCAGCATGATGCTGCTGCCAGTAACGAGCATATAATAGTGATATATTAGCATGTTAAATAATGACATGCGAAGTTACAGTGTATATGCTGATGTCATGTCACTGCTAACCTGCTACTTGCACTAAATTTGTCATTCTCAATGTAATGTGTTGTTCCAGATGGAAAATTTAATTTTATCTGATTTCCCCCATTCACTTCCAGCTCTGGATAATCACAAACCACTTTGGGCTCTCTCCTGTCTCCCTACTTTTGTCACTTCCTTTAATCACTCTATCGCTAAGAAAACCAGACACGTAGTTGGCAATGGGCACACAGATGGACAAAGGAAAAGTCTTCTCCTGGAGACCTCACACTTACTTTGAAGTCTGCTCATCTGGGAGAAATCTAGGTCCAGAACCATATTTATATTTGTTATGCAGGCAAAGCAGCAAAAGAACTTGGAGGGCAGGGATGGAGAAACATATGGTAAGGCTGGCTATTCTGGGTCCCTAGTGAGGTGGTGAGGCATCTCTGATGGAATGAGCTTTCAAAGTCATCAGGAACTACAACACAAACACTGTGCCACATGACACCATCTGGAAGAAGGCCTTCAAAGTTCAAAAGAAAGGAAAACAACTTAGCATTCAATCCACAACTAAAGTTTAGATGATCATGAAAAGTTACAGGCTTAAGATTAACCCTCTGTGATCAAAACTGCTATGTGAAGTCTTTCATTGAAAGAAAGCTTGATAAGGCTGTAAACCTATAAGTATAACACAAGCTACCTAAGTAGAAGAATTTTGCTTCTCATTAGTAAATAATAATATTATCATTCAGCTTATCACTTCATTTCATTCTTACAACAAATACATGAATTGGGTTAAGACTTCAGGGATGAGAAAAATGAAGGCAAGTGATATGCCCAATGTTATAGCGATAGCTTTTGAAAGAAGGAGGCCCAAGTGTCCTGTGGTTTGGCTTAGTTTTCTTTCTTATGTGCTATTTCATCTCACTGCTTAAAAATTAATAGAAGCGAGGATAACTGTAAACAAAGAAAGAGCACTTGCAGATGGTGTGTACTGGAAATTAGATTTTATGTAAATCCCTATGCAGTATACAAAGACTTTCCTTCTATGGGCAAAACAACCTATGTCAAAGAATTAATAAAATGAATTAGAGCAATTTTCTTTCTTATGGAAGCATCCTGTTTTCAATAAAACAGCTGTAATAGATGACCAAATGCAAAAATTATCTTCTGGATATTTCAGACTCAGAAAGCTAAACATATATATAGAATGTATAGGTGAGTGTTTTTTCAATACGTGAGAGGCATACAAACATGGTAAAAATAAGAATGGGTATGATTGTTTTAGATAGCATTCAAACTTGATATCAAATACTGATGGTGATCATAGTAATAAATTTAATTTGTGCTTATTTTTCAATTCTTAAAATCATAACAAGTGAAAAATCTCAATATGCTGATAATTTTAAACCTCTCTCCAAGTTCAAAAAAAATTTTTTCTTAATGAAATGAGAGCAGGCTTTAGCCTCAAAACCTTTAGCAAGAAAAATCATTCAGATAGAATTTATTACATTGTATTTTCTTTTATATTTAGCTCTTATTACAAGTCACTAAATATTTACAGAAATGACATACAGTTTCTTTGTAAAATATTCATTTAATTTGCAATGGAACTGGTTAACAATACTAAGGGATAATTATATAATATGTTACTGGATGAAACTGGGGAAACCTTGGTGTTGGTTCATTTTTGTCAGAACTTAAAATAAATAGTTAGGGATGCCTCTTTGACTTACAAATGTTATTCTCTGAAAATAGGAAACTTAGAAAGGAACTGAAAGCTGGGAACTGGCCTGGCACTCTTAGGCAGGCAGTGGTATAAACAGAAATTGAACATAAACAATTTCACAAAATACCAGCATGGGAAAAGGCCAGCCATTCTGTGACCACACTGGATCAAGACAAAAGACGAAACCCACAAAAATGACCAAGAATATCCCCATTCTGGGTGATGTGAGTGACTTTCCTTCTGCCTCACTTTATTCTGCCCATCATCTAGCTAAGATTTATGAAAATACTCCAGCATAGATTTATCCCTACTTCCTAAGAGCATTCAATCCCATGCAAAGCTTCACTTCCTTAAGCCTGTCCCAGGTCTACCACAAGCTTAAAGCCCAGAAAGTGAAAGTGAAAGTGAAGTCACTCAGTCCTATCCGACTCTTTGCGACCCCATGGACTATATATAGCCTACCAGGCTTCTCCGTCTGTGGGATTTTCCAGGCAAGAGTACCGGAGTGGGTTGCCATTTCCTTCTCCAGGAAAATCCCAGAAGTCGTGCCTAACACCTTCATTCTTAGAGGTCCATAGTGTGTTCTCCCTCATTGTAATAAGCCAATAAACTGAACCATGTTTAATTAGAGGTGTGCTTCTACTCCTTGGCTTGAGGGAATTGACATATTGCAGTAATTGGGTTTAATGGTCCCTCTCAAAAATGAATCAAAACTTGAAATTCTCCCTACTCAGAAAAATAATATTTATTTAAACCATTTGTAATTATTTACAATTGTCATCTCATTTTAGTCCATCCAGTAAACCAATTAAAACTTTGAAACAGACCACAATTTCAGAGTTGACCTCACACTCTAACCCATATTGGTCTCTTGTCCCTCTCAAAGCATTTCAGTTGAGAATATGAACGATGTGACAGTAGCTAGCAAAAATAATAAAATAATTATAATGCTACCATTTTTGCTTGCCAACACACATCAAACTCTGTGATGGATGCGTTTCCCCATATCTTATCTCATCAAACCCCGTTATTACAACCTTCCAAAATAGATATTATTATCCCACTTAACAGGAAAATTGAGACTGAAGAAATCAGGCAGTTTGCCCCAAATTATCACCCAATATAATGGATAATCTCAAGGTTTATGATAGTTCTATTCTCCTTTTCTGTTTCATAACTAGGAAAGTCAAATTCAAACTTCAAAACTGACTAAGAGTAGGAAATATTATTATGGCTTAACCTAAAATTTTATCAATATTTACATTTGAATATTATAATATTTGAATGTTAATTAATATTCAAAATGATATTCTTCTTTTGAATTGTTTAATAAGAGGAAGTGAAAAATACTCAAGATGTAATACTAGATCCATGTAAGTAAGATTATATAAACTGTTTTTTCAGAGAAAACTCATTGCTTATATATAGCAGAAACATTAGTAGGGAAATTACTCAAGATAAAGATATTAACTGATGGCAGAGGACCAGATCCACTAACTAAAGACTTTGCTCCTTTGATTCCCTCAAAATTAATTTTGTGATCCTTCTCCAGTGTGTCTTATTAGTTTCAAGAAGCTGTCAGTTAGCCTGAATTGTTAACTATTTCCAGCATATAGTACTACTTCTCCTAAAAAGAGTTTTATCTCAATAGAGGAATCATGAACAACATGTTACTTTATGACTCAAAATAGTCTTAAAACATAAAATGTTATTTTGTTTTCACAAAATATATAATTCCTATGTTTCAGGTCTACACTGGTTCACCTACATGATTTATTCTGTTTTCTCCCAACCTCTGTGATATAGATAATATTATTCCCATTACAGAGCCTTGAAACACTAAGTAATCTATTCAAGTTCACACAGATAGCAGATGGCAAAACCAAGATGTGAAACTGAATTTCGTATCTCACAAGAGAAGCTGGAGAGTGGAAAAGTAGGGAGGTCTCCAAAGGCCTATATAGTAGGGTTTCCTGATCAAATGATCCACAGAGAACACATAAGAAGGTCCAAACCCGGTAATGCATCTTTTTTGCCACATGACCTCATTGTACTATAGCTGGCATGGTTGATGTGCAGCAGAGTAAAACTTAAGGGAGGACCCCATGTAAGTACACAGTGCAAAGCTCAGTGAAAAGACTCAACAAGTTCTAGTTCCCTTAACCCTGGCATATGGGAACTATATGTCTCAGTGCTGACTCGCCTGTCTGTCTCAATGCCAGGAAACCTGAATGTGCATTCCAGAATGTATTTGGATACATTGCAAACAAATGTCAGAGCAGGCATTATACCCCCCACTAATGTACATTTGCAGGTCAAGAGGGTGATGCTGGAAAAGATTAATCCCTTGCTGAGTATTATCCATCAGAATGCTTTTAAATGCTGGCATATGGGCAGCTAATAGATTATATATCATAAACACAGCTGTTGGAAGAAAAATGGCATCTCACAAGTCGTACAGTTAAAATCTCTAATCTCCAAAAGTATCAGAACAAGAGCAGGGGGAGGGGCAAGGAAGGATGAAAATACAGCTTTTCTCAGAAAGGGTTATCTGTCTCCTGGATGGTACACTTTGATTCCTGTTGTGTACAGAGCCTTCTTACTGAACTCTGGAGCATCAGAAAGGACTGCTTCAAGATGAGCAACATGTGGCAAAAGGAAGACGGGTTTGACAAGGAAGAAAAAAGAAAATTGTATCTCAAATTTGTGTTTTTTCCATAATATATATAGATTTTATGTGTGACTGATTGTTTGAATATATATATATGTGTGTGTATATATATATATATATATATATATATATATATATATATGTAGCACTGGGAACAATAGCAAAAGTCTGCTCATACTATATATTTTTAATTGTATTATATAAAAATTATAAAGAAATATCAATAATGTGACTCTATATTTCAGAAATAAAAACATAACATTCTGTTATTTGCTTGTCAATTTTTCTAAGTATTTCTACATGTATATATGTTTTCCCACAAACTACAATCATTCAGTATATACTATTTTCTACATTATATTTTTGGCTGNTTGGAGATGGTGATTGCAACCATGAAATAAAAGACGGTTACTCCTTGGAAGGAAAGTTATGACCAACCTAGATAGCATATTAAGAAGCAGAGACATTACTTTGCCAACAAAGGTCCATCTAGTCAAGGCTATGGTTTTTCCAGTGGTCATGTATGGATATGAGAGTTGGACTATAAAAAAAGCTGAGTGCCGAAGAATTGATGCTTTTGAACTGTGGTGTTGGAGAAGACTCTTGAGAGTCCCTTGGACTGCAAGGAGATCCAACCAGTCCATCCTAAAGGAGATCTGTCCTGTTCATTGGAAGGACTGATGTTGATGCTGAAACTCAATACTTCGGCCACCTGATGTGAAGAGCTTTCTCTTTGGAAAAGACCCTGATTCTGGGAAAGATTGAGGGCAGGAGGAGAAGGGGACGATAGAGGATGAGATGGTTGGATGGCATCACCGACTTGATGGACATGATATGGGTTTCGGTGAACTCCGCGAGTTGGTGATGGACAGGGAGTCCTGACATGCTGCAATTCATGGGATCACAAAGAGTCAGACACGACTGGGCGACTGAACTGAACTGAACTGGGGCTCACCAGACATAGGAATTGCATGGGAGAGAAGAAGAATTTCTAAAAAGAGAAACAAAATATTCTAACTCAGAGCAGGGCTCCTTTGTAGAGAAATTATCCTCTACAGACACTGTGTTTTTTTTTCTCTGCTGTCTTTCAACTCTTCCTACTATCAAACACACACACACAGAGTCCTCATAGGTACTAATAAAAATGTCCACTAGGATCCAGTAGCATTTGACTGCTTAAGTTTCTCAAAAGCCTTCTCAAGTCCTTATGTAAGAAGGGAGTTCTCGTTCCTCCCAGATTCATCTCAACCAACTTCATGTTTAGAAGTGTGACCTGTTGAGACCAGCATGCTGGTCTGTTATGTGCTGGATTTACAGTGACTGAATACATATTTCTTTTTTGAAGCTGTTAAGAACCACCTGGCTATTTACCACAGAGGTGGGGCATTTCTAGAGATGAGACTTTTGATTTGAAGTCTTGTGCAAAAGGAACAGCTCTGGACTCCCTCAAAGCTGAAACTCAAAGTCTGGAAATTAACTGAACTCCAGTCTGAAAATTAAACTGAACTCACTCTCATTCTGGTGACTCCTCCTAGGAGCTTGGAAACAATAACTGTGCTGGTGAAGGCTTAGGATACATTGAAATAGGCCTGTCAAGTGTCAGTTTCTACAGGAGGCGATGCAGTATGTGCTGACATCATGTAATCAAAAGGAAAAAAAAATTACACAGTGTGTCTTGCCTGGGAAAAATAGACTGCAACTTAGCAAGTTGTATTTCATGCTCCCTGAACAGAGCTGCAATTCTGTTCTGTATTTATTCATTGAGTGCCTATTTAACTACATGGTGGTGGTTTACAAATAATCAGAGTGTGGGGCTGTTTTCTGGGCTTTTAAAGACATCAGCTCTGGTGGATCAGATCAAATCCAACCCACCTCAGCAGGTACTAACTTGTTTAAGAAAACCAGCTGTCAACAGGAAAGAGAAACTCAGAGGGTTCACCAACTTAATCATCCCTTTGGCAGACCCTGGGAAATTTGCTGCCTTATTTTTCAGTGATGTGTTGGGCAAATGTAGAAAGGCAGCACCTTCCATCAATCGGGAATCAATTATGAAGCTGACTGAGGTGTTGGCTTTTTAAATTACCCAAATAGATGGAGATTCAGGGAACAGCAGATACCTTAAGGAATTAACCTAAAAGAGGACACAGGGTAGGGATAAGGGGGAGAGGAGTTCAGAGAAAGCAAGGGGGACTGGGAAACCTGCTTCTCTCCTCCCAGACTGCATACAGAATAGTGTCTTCTCTGCTCCTGTCTCTCTTGAAACATTATTCTTCTGGTGGCTGCCCCTGAGTGTTCTCCTGCAAGTTACCTGGCAGGGTTGCAGGCAAAGCTATTATAGAAATCTGCTTCCTTCCTTTGCCCTCCCCTGGAACTTCCAGCCTTTCCTGGAAACACTTTTTCTGAATTTCTATTCATTTCAGCTGTGCAATGTACATGTCAAATGCCAATGAGCTGGTCCTGATGCTGTTTCTAAACATTTTTTGTCCATCTGGGAATTCACAAGGACTTTGTTCTGTAAACCCCCAATGTTATCAGCTTGGTGTCCAGTTGCCTAAGAGTCAGCATTTTCCTGGAAGGAATTTTGAATGACACTCAGCACAAAGGGATATTTTTGTTCTATTGACATAATTTTTAAACAGTTTAATTGTGAAATATAACCAAAAAAGAGTAAGACAATGCCATAGGTGTTAGTTAATGCAGAAAGCTTTCTGGCAGCAAGAGGAGATAGTCATAATCACTGTACCAACCAAGGGCTATTTTGCATTTTGTTTTAGTCGGTGGTTCCCTGACAGCTCAGTTGGTAAAGAATCCGCCTGCAATGCGGGAGACCTGGGTTTGTTCCCTGAGTTGAGAAGATTCCCTAGAGAAGGGAAAGGCTACCCACTCTAGTATTCTGGCCTGGAGAATTCCATGAACTGTATAGCCCATGGGGTCACAAATAGTTGGACACGACTGAGCGACTTTCACTTTAGTCAGTGAAGGAGGAAATTGGTGGAAAGGGACCAAAGGACGATCTCATTTTGACTCTGCTGATCTGCTCTGTGAGTGAAATCAGGTCCTTCTCAAGCATGATTTGTCTCAAATTTGCAGGATGTTGCTTAGTAAGTAAATCAGGATGGCAAGTTGTTTTTTTTTTTAATCTAATAAGAGAACTGGACCAAAGTTATCAAAAAACACAGCACCTAGACAGGACACCTCTCACTGCACAATTTTCATTCAACTTTCTGACTTCAATGGGACAGAATACAGAAGTTACAAGAGATGAGAAACAAGGTGGATATGTTATGGTTCAAACAGCTTGTAAAAAAGGGTTAAATAGGAATGCTTGGTGGGATGCAGTTATAATTTGGCTTAAAAAATTAATTTTCATTGGAGTATAGTTGCTTTACAATGTGTTAATTTCTACTGTACAGTAAAATGAATCAGCCACACATTCACATATATTCCCGCCTTTTTGGATTTCCTTCCCATTCAGGTCCTCACAGAGCATTAAGTACTTCCCTGTGCTATACAGTATGTTCTCATCAGTTATCTACTTTATAGTGTCAATATTACATATATGTCAATCTCAATCTTCCAATTCTTCCCACCCTTCTTTCCCTCTTTGGTATCCATACATATGTTCCATAATGTGACTTTTAAGGACACATATTCAGAGGTCAGAGTGCTTGATTTAGAGACTAAGTCCTACCACTTTTTTAGCTGAATGACACTGGGTGATTAGTATTTTATCCAAGCCTTAGTTTCCTAAGTTGTCAAATAGGGGTAGTAACACATATATCACATAAAGAATGATACACGGAGGGAGCCCATGTAAAATCTTAGCACAGTGGCTGGCACTTAGTAAGAACTCAGTAAATGCAAGCTGCTCCTGCTGTTACCACCAGTACTATAAGCACTAGCGCTGCTGCTTCTCTGGGGCTTCTCAGAACTCCCAACATAATAATGAGTCCCTGAGTTTATAGAAGAAGCCTGCAGAGCTCAGCCTGTCCAAGACTTACCTAAATCACTAACCCTTTTTCCATAGAACATCTGGCTGGATTCATGTTTTCTGGCCTACCGTTTAGGAAATATTGTGACAGACGTATCCCTATGGGATCCTGACTCACAGTCTTTAACATTTGCTGGAGAAATTCCTCTCACTTCTCTCTACCTACTCAAATTCTCTGCATTCTGTTTAGCTCAACTCCTGTCCTGCCTCCAAGAGCCAGCTCTCACTTCCCTGGTCAACATTCAGTTCCATTCTCTGAGTTCGGTTGGCCCATGTCATTTGCAATATATGTCACTTGGATTTTTTTCCTTGATATTGGCACTATTTTCATAGATTTATCACACTTAATTTGTCTTCTCTAACTTTATTTTATGTAGTAAGTCTTCAGCTTAGCAACCCTTCACTTCACTGGCTAGTCTTAGATCTGCTGTGCTTGCTCAAGACCTAATTGAGTAAAGGTTTCCTAATGGTTCACCAGGTAAAGAATCTGCCTGCAATGTAGGAGATGCAGGAGGTGCAGGTTCAATCCCTGGGTCAGGAAGACCCCCTGGAGGATGAAATGGCAACCCATTCCAGTATTCTTGTCTGGAAAATTCCCTGGACAGAGAAGCCTGGCTGGCTACAGTCCATGGGGTCACAAAGAGTCAGACATCACTGAGCACATACGAGCAGGAGCCATCAGTTAACAGCTGGAGCCTGGCACTGCATGCTGATTTCCTCTGCAGAGAAGTCTGAAGACTCACTTGGCACCCTCCTCAACTTCTTCCCAGGCCAGGGTTCTTAGGCTTTAGTCCAGCTGTGTTATCTCCCCTTCTGATGTCTTTCCTATCCCATAGGACAATATTTGTTATCAAACTCAAGTTTGACTGCTCACCTCTCAGAGCCAATAATTGAGAAGTAAATGTTGGTAGAAAGGAAAGTTGCTTTAATCAGAAAGTCAGCAATCTAGGGAGAAGGTGGATTCATGTCCCAAGACTCACTCTAAAGATTCTGCTCAGCCCTGACAGTTCTTAAAGGGAGAAAGAGGAAACAATCTCAGATAGTTATTAAGATTGGAGGTCATAGCCTTCATCATTTTCCCATTGAATGCAGGACTTCTGACTTCTCAAATAGTCCTTTGGATGTTTTCTTGCCTGCATGGTCTGACTGCAAATTTACCAAGAGGAAAGGGGCTTCCCTGGTAACCCAGATGGTAAATTATCTGCTTGCAATGCAGGAGATGCAGGTTCACTCCTTGGAGGAAGATCCCCTGGAGTAGGAAATGGCAACCCACTCCAGTATTCTTGCCTGGAGAATTTCACAGACAGAGGATCCTGGTGGGCTACAGTCCATGGGTTGCAAAGAGTCAGACACAACTGAACAACTAACACTAAGGGGAAGACTCTCGATCATTCTTTAACTACTTAATTCTCCATTAATATGTCTAATCCAGGAAAGAAATCAACAGGTTAGACAAGGCACTGTGTATATTCAGGAAAGCAAAAATCAGGGGTAAAGCTTAAATGTTATATAGTGATCTTATTTTTAGGATTAAGGTCTGAGAAAAGCAGAGAAACATCAAAAGAGCTGCTTACATATCTACTGTGCAAAAAGCTGATCTGTTGAAGAGACTATATTTCCCTTTTTTTCTTAAGTCAATATTTCATTCTGTTCCTTGGTAATATATATTTTCTCCATCTTTAATTTTACTCTTTTGTTTATATTTCCTAGTGAGGCTTTGATTTATCCACATTTTATTGACTTACTGTACCTAAAAACTATGCTGATGTAGGGAGATGATTACAAGAATAGATGTAATACAAGTTTATTAAAGAGATTATGAACACAGGCACTTGAACTAAAATAATGTGGCATTAACTCCATCCTTTACTAGCTGTGTGGCCTTGTATAAGTTAATCAAGCTCTACTACAGTCTCACTTATGGAATGAGCCACCTGGTGGGGTTGCTTCCCACGTTAAACAAGACAATGGAAAACTATCAGCAGAGTGCACTTGGGAAGGCTCGTGGTCATGGTTCAGATTTAAGACACATTGCTGTCATCTGGAGCAGAAGCAGAGGGCGCTTTAGAAGCAGGAAGGATGTGAG
>SJYV01047439.1:78125-145362 GCA_006410875.1 Neotragus pygmaeus | reverse complement strand
GACAGAGGATGAGATGTCTGGATGGCATCACCGACTCGATGGACGCGAGTCTGAGTGAACTCTGGGAGTTGGTGATGGACAGGGAGGCCTGGCATGCTGCAATTCATGGGATCGCAAAGAGTTGGACAGGACTAAGCGACTGAACTGAACTGAACTGAGGGAGAGTTACTGGAGAAGGCAATGGTAACCCACTCCAGTACTCTTGCCTGGAAAATCCCATGGTGGGAGGAGCCTGGTAGGCTGCAGTCCATGGGGTCGCTAGGAGTCGGACACGACTGAGAGACTTCGCTTTCACTTTCATGCATTGGAGAAGGAAGTGGCAACCCATTCCAGTGTTCTTGCCTGAAGAATCCTAGGGACGGCAGAGCCTGGTGGGCTGCCGTCTATGGGGTCGCAAAGAATCGGACACGACTGCAGCGACTTAGCAGCAACAGCAGCAAAGACAGTTGCAAAGACTGGTTCTACTGGGGCAGAGTGAGAGATGAGGTTGGCATCATAGATTGGATACAAATAGTGAAGGGTTTTAAATAAAAAATTATGGAATTTTAGACAATGGAGAGTCACTAAACATTTCTAAACAAAATAGTAATACAATCTCCTCTGTGTGTTAGGAAGTTACCTATAGGAATACTAAGGAGGATGAATTGGAGCAGAGAGATCAATCAAGAGATTAAGCTCCACCATTCCCCCCACTCCACTTTTTTTTTTTCCTGTTTCTATTCCCCTGCTTCAGTTTCTTTTTACATAATAGGACACATTTTTTTCACGCAACTTTCATTGATAATCCTTGATGAGACCCTCCTTGAACTTTTTAATTTCTTTATCTGACTATGCCTTTTTAGTTCATCTGGCCCAAAGAATGTATCCAGAAACAAAACAGATCATACTTTTTCTGTTTTATATATAAGCCTCAACTCCCATTCTTCAGGAGATATGAATACCAGACCAGCCTGCCTCCTGAGAAATCTGTATGCAGGTTAAGAAACACCAATTAGAGTTGGACATGGAACAAAGGAGTGATTCCTAAATTGGGAAAGGAGTATATTGTCACCCTGCTTATTTAACTTACATGCAGAGTTAATGTGAAATGCTGGGCTGGATGAATCACAAGCTGAATTCAAAATTGCCGGGAGAAACACCAATAACCTCAGATATGCAGATGACACCACCCTTATGGCAGAAAGTGACGAGGAACTAAAGAGCCTCTTGATGAAAGTGAAAGAGGAGAGTGAAAAGCTGGCTCAAAACTCAACATTCAGAAAACTAAGATCATGGCATCTGGTACTATCACTTCATGTAAAATTGATGGGGAAACGATGGAAACAGTAACAGACTTTATTTTCTTTGGCTCTAAAAGCACTGAAACTGGTGACTGCAGACATGAAATTAAAGATGTTTGCTCCTTGGAAGAAAAGCTATGACAAACCTAGACAGTGTACTAAAAAGCAGAGACATTACTTTGCCGAAAAATGTCCATCTAGTCAAAGCTATGGTTTTTCCAGTAGTCATATATGGATGTGGAATTTGGACCATAAAGAAGGCCGGATGCCAAAGAATTCATGCTTTTGAGCTATAGCATTGGAGAAGACTCTTGAGAGTCCCTTGGTCTGCAAGGTTATCAAATCAGTCAATCCTAAATGAAATCAATCCTAAATATTCATTAGAAGGACTGATGCTGAAGCTGAAGCTCCAGTGCTCTGGTCATCTGATGTGAGGAGCCAATTCACTGGAAAAGACCCTGATGCTGGGAAAGATTGAAGACAGGAGGAGAAGGGGAGGACAGAGGATGAGATGTTTGGATGGCATCACCGACTCAATGGACATGAGTATGAGCAGGCTCCGGGAGGTGGTGAAGGATAGGAAAGCCTGGCGTGCTGCAGTCCATGGGGTCACAAAGAGTCAGACAAGACTGAATGAGAGCAACACTTCCCAAAGCTGCTGTCCACTGCCAGAACTTTGCTTCAGACAATCACCACTCCTTTCTTCCAGTCTGTGCCATGTGTCTCAGTTCAGTGCTGAATTCCAAGGGTAAGTGCTTTATTTATACATGAACTAGAAAATGGATAATAAGAAAGATTTCAATAACTATCAGCCCCTTGGTTACAATAGATTCTTAACCTCAGGAAGTAGAACTGACATTTTGTTCGGAAGTCATCTGAAAACAAAAATATATTTACACCAGATGCGGTTGCCCAATGCAAACTTTCAATCCAGTTAGATGCACAGGAGTGTCTACTGATGACCTTTCAGCTGCTTGTCAGCACCTTCCTATTAAACTCTCAGTCTTCTTAAAATAGAGCAACAATACCTCTGGGCACCTCGCTTTTTGAAAAGCAACCTTAGCCATCAGATAAGACCATGGAGACCTGGGCTTTATCTAATGCTACACACTCTTTTTAAAATTGATTCACTTTTCTGCCAACCCAAAATGTCCATGAAATAGCCTAGCTGCTGCTACAAGAACAATTATTATTCCACCTGAGGTGACTCATATGGTCTCAAGGCCTCACAAACATCCATTTATACTGAAGATGGGTTGGGGATAAAGCAGACATGAGTTGGCACTTCAGGCAGACGATGATTGTCAGACATGCTGCATTGTGACAGCTGGAGAACAGCCCCATGGCCTGATGGAAGAACACACTTCCGTATTTCCTGGAGATCAGCATGCATGGAAATGTGCTAAATTTTGTCCTAACAGAAATACTGTAAGGGTACAAAAGGCCTTCGAATCAGGATTGTTTGAATTTTCAAACTGACAGACTTGATGTTTATAAGCAAACATGGAAGCCTTGTGGAAACTTCAATTCACCTGCTATATCTCTCCCTATAATCTAATGCCAAGTTTCAATTAACTGTAATTCAAGGTGTACATAATTGCAACTCATCCAGAAGAGATTATTTTTTTTGAGAGCTTCAAAATGAGAAAATGTGCACATTCCTTTACAGGTTTCATTGAAAGAAAGTTGATTTAAATAAATCCACAGGCACATATACTGTAGTGATTGGTTTACCCCAAACAAAATGTACTACTGACATCTGTAGAAATATACATAGTAATTTATTTCTCAGATTACTATTATCTCATTAGTGATGTCATAAACTACAAGTAGAAATATCATTTGAGTCACCATTTTGCAATTTCTCTATAAAATTCCAGTTCATGTTTGTATTTAAAAGACAAAAATGTGTTTTTAAGTCTGAACTAGATATATTTGTATTGTCTGGTTACAAATTAGTTCCCATTGATTCATGAGGTCATCACAGGAAAATGTGAGAGATCCCTTTGGGGTATCATAATACTCTAACAGGGAAATAAGTATTAACATCTGAAGCCATAAGAGCAGGGACATCTATATTTCAAGGAAAACCTGACACCGGAAATTTCAATCCTATCATAAAAATGAGTTGCAACAAAATTACTCTCCAGAGTCACTGAAGAGTATCTCTGTGAGATAACTGAATTAGCCACTCAGAATGTTAAAGACAAAGGTAGATCTTGTTCAATCAAAATGTTTATTCTGCTTATTAGTCCAGCTGAACGCTTCTGTGAAATCAAAACAGTGTAAATGTTTGAACTAAGTTTCAATTCAGTCAGAATGATCAATCTTTAGGCTTATGTTTCACACACAAACAATACAAATATCAAATTGTCTCTTATATGTATGAGTCTGGGTACAAAAGGTAAGGACAGAATTACATCAAGTTTTTGACTTTGATTTCAGTGAGTCACACAAATCTCTGTCACAAAATGGAAAATCATAAGAAAGTTCATTGCAGATAAATGATTTCAGAGCAGCCAATACCCATTCTGGCCAAATTGCTGAGTTCCCAGATTATCTAGAGTCTTGACCTTGTCTCTGAGGGTTTACTTGGGTCTTGAGAGAGGGGACAGGCCTCCCACTATGGAGAAAAATAAACCAAGTCAGTTGGTTTAGATTTAGGTCTTAAAAAGTTCAAAGGTCTTCTGTGGCACTTAGGGAATTCCCAGCCCATTCTAGATTTGAGCCTTGAAATATTGAAGGGTCCATCTGGTCACTGGATGAGAGCCATGGGAATTTACAACCAAAGGCTACCAGGAAGTACCCTAGAAAAGATCCTAATTTGGTTTCCATCAATCTGAATCTCAGTGACCTGCTTCTACTTTTAGCACAGAAAGCTGACCAAATTAGAATGTTACTACTAGCAATCAAAGCAGTTTATTATTATTATTATTATTATTGCATTTTGGACTTCAGCTTCTGCCAAGAATTAGATGCTGAATTGAAATTAACCTCTCCTTTGCCCACAATCCAAGTGTACTTTGTTTCTGCAACTTATGAATTACTCATTATAGTCTGTACTCATTAGCTTAGAAACACAGATCTGCCTATATAGTTCTTCAAGCCTTCAATATTTCTTGGCTTCATATTTAATATACTTCCTTCAATATTTTTTGGCTTCATAGTTAATACACTTCCTTCAATATTTCTTGGCTTGGTATTTAATACACTTAATCTGGCCTAGACTTATACCTTTACCATCTCTTTTCACTTTTCTCAACACAAACTTGATTTCTTAGCTGTATCAGGTTATTTGCTGTTTGCAAATGACGTCTTTTGATGCCTTTGCTCGCATTGTTCTCTCTGTCATTGTCCATCTCATCACTGACATTCATCTTTCAAAGTCTATCACAAATGTCATCTACCTCCATACACATTTTCTCAACTCTGAGAGACAAAATTAGTGAATTCCCTAGCATGGTCTCTTTAACACTTCACACTTCTGTGGTCGCTCAGTCATAGTAGCACTTTCCATATAAAAACTGGTGAGATAGGAGAGCTTATGATTTCCTGTGCTTAGAATTGTATTATTTGACTTCTGATAACATATCCTTGGGTAGGAAGTGGTCCAGGTGAACCAGAGAGGTGGGGAGGTCTGAAAGTCCCTTCACATTCATGATGAGTCATGCAAATAATTATAAGTGAGATGTATAGGAAGGCAGAGGTAGGGGCTAAAACTTCCTACAAATGAGAAGAATGATCAGGAATGATCAGGAGGTTGTAGATGACCACACCAATTGAGCCCAAGAGTGACATATTTGCATGATGTGAGTTACAAGAAAGCAGCAGTTTTGGCAAGAAGTGGGGGATAGTATTGGGCTAGAAGTGGCAATGAAAATCAGGAAGGACATTCCAACATATGAGTGAGGCAATAAAAGTCTCCTCCACGTGACCGGTCTTCAAAGCAGTACTTTGAGGACAATTGGGTTTTAGTTAAGACAAGAAATGAGAAGAATGTTCTGAGAAAGGATGATAGGTAGGGAGGAATATTTAACTGACCAAGGTTTGAGAGGGAGAGGAAAGGAGAGGGATGGGTCAGATTAAATGCATCAAACCGGATAAAGACAGTGTCTGGGTTGGCAAAGTAGACTTTAAATGGCAATGAAGAGTATGGTGGTGTGAGGCATAGCATGTTGGTCTTGCTATGTACCTGGAAAAATGGACAAATTTCCATGATTTAAAAAGCTTTCCTCTGTGATATGATGGCTCACAGCACCAGGGCTGTCTCTGACTTCTTGGAGGTTGATGATTTATGTGGTCTAGAACTTAATCCTGGCTTTGCCTTGGGGTGTGTACAAATGCAGGCCAGTGGTGCACCACACTGGACTTCTATCCCTTTGCATATAATACAAGGAGTTAGATTTAATAATCATGGAGCTTGACTCTAGCTATTAGTTTACAAAAAGTTTATTTATTTTTCAGTGAGTTTAGGCAGTCCATGTTTCTTGAGTTAATTTAATAATTGAAAGAGGGCTACTTCCTAAAGACTAAAAGAAGAATATATTATTTTCTTCACTTTCATGCAGGAAGAATTTATTAAGCACTGATTTTGGGTGTCACTTGATGTGCTATGAAGAAATGTATATATTCTGTGTTCTGGAAGATCTTTCAAACTACTAGGAGCCATGACATATGCTCATAAATAAATGGCGAATGCTAAAGACTTATGCCTTCATGCAAGCTTCTAAAATGAGACTCCCCTTACCCTGGTCCGCTTCTTGCTTAGACAAATCACTTAACATTCACCATTTTTATTTGTCCCTCAATATCTTGTAGGGTTAATTGGGAAGTTCATTACCTTACGTCTAAAATTCTTAAAGATTCTAGTATAAGGTCAGATTTAGACTGTTTTGGCTTCAAGATAATACAATTTTAATACCAGAGGCAGAGCTGGTGAAACACACACATAGCTTCCTCCTCTCCTTTTCCTCTGGGAAAATCCGAAAGTAGGAAATGAGAAGATATTTCTTGGTTCCTGTTCACAGGTGGAGGAAAACATTCAGGTGGCTTGCAGCTGATTGATCTGAAGAACTGCTGCTTAGGTGACCAGGCACCTTGCTACTATCAAATCATAGCAGAGAATGACCTAGACAGGGGTCACGAGACTTCTGTTTTAAATTTTTGCTCAGACACGAATTCATTGAGTGATCTATGAAAAGTCACTTCTTGAAACTGGTCCTTCCCCCCTTGGGAAAGTGAGAGATTTGGGATAGAGAGTTTATAACCCTTTCTGGCTTAAATGTCTATTGTTCCAAAAGTCCACCTTTGAAGTGCTGGCATCAGTAGGCAACTGGCTTTTAGGTGTTTGAATGCTTTGGCATTCTGCGAACAGCTGATACATTGGATCATTTTCATTCAAATTCAAAATTCATTTTTTAATTGTAAAATTTTGTTCAGATATATTTTGGAATGATTTTTGTTCCTCTGCCTAGACAAATGTCGCTGGAAAGGGATAGAGGTGATAATTTAATGATACCCATAATTTATGCATAAGGTAGTTTTGTTTTGTTTGAAAACACATCCTTGAATCCCCGGAAACCCAAGGAAGAAAATGTAATATGTCTCAGAACAGACTCCAGATGAGTTCAAGACCATCCGGCTATGAGGAAATATGTGTTAGTATTTTAAACCAATTTTTCTTGGAGTATAGTTGATGTACAATATTGTGTTAGTTTCAGCTGTATAGCAAAGTGAATCAGTTATATGTATGTATACATTCACTCTTTTTAAGATCTTTTCCCACGTAGGTCATTATAGAGTACTGAGTACATCTCCCTGTACTATGCCATTCAACACCTCATGGTTTGCCATATCCCACAGGCCACCAACTGGTATCTCTGGTTAGGAAAATACGACTAGTGAATGAGGTTGTCTATTTGGGTTACAAAGAAAGAGGCTGTGTCACAATCTGGCCATTTCTAATAAACGGTTATTTTATTTACTTTACATTTACAGCTATGTGTACAGTTGTTTGTCTGGACCATTTCTGTTTGACTTTAATAAGTTATTTAATTGTTTAGAACTTTCTTTCCTTCATTTGTTCAAGTAAGCACATCAACTTCACAGAGTTGTTATGAGAGTTTTATAGATGATGTTTGTGAAAACATATTTTAAACTGTTAAACACCATTGACACGTGGGTTATTGTATCCAACTGGATAAGTAATGACCCAAACAAATTTATTTTGCTTTTGTAAGCCCTCAACCAGATTTTCTTCTCATCATTGTTTTGCAAAGTGTAATCTATTCCATCTACTTTTCGTAAATTTGCCAATTTGGTAGCTTTGGATCAGATTGGACAAATTTTCTGTAAATCCATTCTGAGCAGGACCCTGTTATTGTTGGAAGCTCAGATTATTAATTGATGCTTGCAGCTGCCAAGACTTTACCACAATTGGAGAAATAACTGTGGAAATTAAACTCACACCTGAATTCCCTTAGATTTGTTCATTTAAATCTGATCCTCAAAGTATTTGTTCTACTCATTATGCTACCTAATTTGCCAAAAATAAATCAGGAGCCAGTCAACGCTCAAATCCTGGGGTAATTGGAGTTTTCAGTATCAGCAGTAATGCCTGCTAGTTCTGCAAATGTGGAGTGTGTGTGTGTGTGTGTGTTGGAAATATGAACTAAGAGGATTCCTTTTGCCTGCAATTGCAAATAGTATTTGGGAGTATTTTCAGCTCATCTGGAAATGGATTTAAAATGCTACAATCTAATAAAAATAAAAGACTGCGTGTTTTCAAATACCAATCTTACCAGAAGAAAACAGGATGTTTTCAAATATCAATCTTACTTGAAGAAATGGACTGGAGGAATATATCCTAACTTATTGTCATAGAAATATGGGTAGTATCTTTCAAAATTAATGTATGCTTCTGATGCAACAACCTTAGGGGACAAGTAAGCGTATGAATACAGCCATTAGAATAAGATGGAATAACATTATTTTGACATTAGTTACTTAATGATTCTTTGTAAGAGTGAGTAAAAGAACAAACAGGCTTCCCTGGTGGCTCAGACAGTAAATAATCTGCCCACAATGTGGGAGACCTGGGTTTGATCCCTGGGTTGGGAAGGTCCCCTAGAAGAGGGCATGGCAACCCACTCCAGTATTCTTGCCTGGAGAATCCCCAAGGACAGAGAAGCCTGGAGGGCTACAAGTCCATCGGGCTGCGAAGAGTTGGACGTGACTAAGCACAGCACAGCACGAAGGAGCAAACACATGACAGGAGACAGAGCTCACTGTGTTGACTTGATAGTCAGCAATGGCACCCTGACTGCTTGAAACCCGTGTAGTGTTTTGTTATGAATAACTGTCAGGAAATAAATAAGAGGGGAGCATTCAGGCAAGTAAAATTCTCACTTAGTAAAAATTGTTTAGGTATTGGAGGTTAGGGAGCCTGCTTCTTATTTAGGGCTCTGAGCAGAGGGAACTTCACAAAGAGAAGGACAGGCAGGGGATCATTCGTTTCTGCCCTGTACTTTGTGAACTGGTTCTGTACTGCTGGTTTCTCCTCTCATTCACCTAGTCTCCAGCAGAGATGATGGAACAGCAGAGAAGCTGGGAGAAAGGCTAAGGATTCTGTGAGTGCTGTCACTTCAGTGGTGTCTGACTGTGTGACCCTACGGACTGTAGCCTACCAGGCTCCTCTGTCCATCGGTTGCCATGTCCCCCTGCGGGAGATCTTCCCTACCAGGGATTGAACCTGTGCCTCTTGTGTCTCCTGCTCTGCAGGCAGATTCTTTGCCACTGAGTCATCAGGAAAGCCCAAGGATTCTGACTTGGGTTTTCCCTTGCACCACCGAAGAATTCTCATATACCAGCTGAGCATCCTACAATTCAACTCAATTTTGACACTATCTATGATCAGCTGCCACAGGTTAAGGGCTACTCTCACAAGACTGCCCTCCACTTCAGAAAGAGTGAAAGTGTTAGTCTCTCAGTCATGTCTGATTCTTTATGATCACATGGACTATAGCCTGCCAGGCTCCTCTGTCCTTGGAATTCACCAGGCAAGAACACTGGAGTGGGTTGCCATTCTTTTTTCCAGGGGAGCTTCCTGACTGAGGGATCAAACCAGGCTCTCCTGCATTGCAGTTGGATTCTTTACCATCTGAGACCAGGGGAGCCTTATGAGCCACCAAGGAGATGAAAATCACAAATCCAGGTTGTTATCTGTACTTCTGATTGGCAGTTTATAAATATGAAGTCCTCACAAACCTTTCTTGGGTTGATTAATTTGCTAGAACAGCTTACAGACGCAGGAAACCAGTTTGCTCACTAGATGATCCATTTACTACAAAGAAATATTAATCAACCTTCAGATAAAGAGATACTTTGGGTGAGGTCCTGAACAAAGGAACTTCTGGTTTGGGGCCTAACACAATGGTACATGAAAGCATTCTGGTTCCCCAATCTTGAAACTCTCAGAACCCAGATTTTTTGGTTTTAATGAAGGTCTCATTATATAGGCCTGATTAATTATATCATTGATTGTTGGTGATCATTCAATTTCAATCCCTCCCTGCTTCCTCAGACCTCAGGGGGTGAGACTGTAAGTTCCAATTCTCAAATTACATGTTGGTTCCTTTGGTGATCAGCCCAGTTTGTAGACTTGGTGGGGTCTACAAGTCATCTCATTCACCTAATAAAAGACACCTTCATGATTTTTATCACTTAGGGAACTAGAAAAGTTTTAGGAGCTCTGTGTCTGAAAAGAAGACAATGATACAATATATATTTCATGCCATCACACTGGGCCTGGAGTCTTGGGTATATTATAGGGGAACAAAAAGGAGAGGAGATGGGCCTTGTGGAGCAACGACCTTGAACCCCAGTAAAGTTGCCCAGCTATGGTTGGGATGACACCAGTAAGATTGGCTACTTTTCCCTGGGGGAGGAAAGAGAAGAGTGGAAAGCCAGAAGTGGTCTAGGCTCAGGCCAGTGCCAGCTGTGGGGGATAGGAGGGATGGCAGAGACCCCCCTGAGCACTCTGGAAGAGACAGAAATACTCAAGAAAATATCTCTGCCTTAAAGAAGCTAATCAACCTGTGAAAGCAAATACCACATTTCTTTTTGCACAGAATGAAGACAAAAAAATTCCTATACATTCTAAAAAATAGCATCCAAGATAAATGTCTGTTTATATTTACATGCTTTAGATCAAAGTCTTTAAGAGGGATTGGAGGAAATTCTTAGTGGACAGGTTGGCGTTTGGGAGATATATGAATACGTGCTTTTGCCGTCATCTCCATTTAGGTTCCAAGATAAGGACAGTATTTTCTTCAACAAAATCAATGGATTGATTCTGATATTATAATGAGATATAATATTTGAAATGAGGACAGACCTAAATATTACAGTCTGGTTAATCTCTCTTTTTTTTTTTTCCCATAGACTATGACCTGCAGCAGCTAAACCAGGACCATGCCCTTGCCCAGCTGTTATCTCCAGTTATTCATTCCAGCAGATTAATGCAGAGAACTGTTGCCCTGTTATTAGAAATGGAATGGTGATTTTAATAGAAGTCTTCATTGACACCCAAACTCAGATAGCATAATATGAAATGTTGTGATCCTTTAAGTGATTACTGTGGTTCTGAAAGTCAAGTCTGCAAGATTTTCTGAATCCTTTCATTTTCATCCAACTATCTGGTTGTCATATTGATATTGGGTGTAATTAAATGTAATTAGATGGCAGTGTTCTGTGCTGCTTTCCACAAGGAGTCTGTTGCCTAGAATATATAGGAATTGTGGGGCAGCATGATGTTTCTGCCAAATGTGGAAGTGTTTTTAGATCAGACACAGCAGACAGAGGCTCTTCATCCTATTGGAGTTTAAAGATTGTCCCCTGACAAGTGTTCTGTCCCCTGAGCTTTCCACTCTGTGCAGGGAATGCCGAAGCCCCTGTCATCACCGCAGACCTCCACAATGAATGATAAGAATCCCTGCGATGATTCATGCTGAAGCCTCACTCACCTGTAATGAGCAGGGCACACTGAAAGGAATTAAGCATCTGCAGAAACTCACTGAGACAAAATCATTTTCCAAAGATTGGTTGGAGACACTGTGACCTCAGAGTAATGGACTTTCCGATGGAAGAAGCAACCCAGGACATGAGGGAAAACAGGGCTCTGGAGAGCAGACAGAGTAATGAAAAACTAGCTAGGGAGGATCACCACTAAAACGAGTGAGGAAGAACCAGAGATTCTTGTTAAAATCTACCATACACTCTTTAATTATGTCAAATTTGTCTATTTCTCATTGAGTGTAGATCTTGTCATTGTCAGCAAAACCTTTTGATATCTTTAAAAGACCCAGTTAAAAACTTCTTCCAGGGTTAGTGAAAGGGGACACTTTCCCCAAGATCTCTGTTCATTAAGAGACAAGACATAATGCCTATAGTTGGCAAAGCCGGCTAAGCAGCTCCCTTAGAGCAGAGGTCCCCAACCTCTGGGATCTAATGCCTAATGATCTGAGGTGGAACTGATGTAATAATAATAATAATAATAGTAGAAATAAAGTACACAATAAATGTAATGCTCTTGAATCATCCCCAAACCATCCCTCTATCTGGGTCCATGGAAAAAAATGTCTTCAACAAAACTGGTCCCTGATGCCAAAAAAGTTGGGAATTAGAGAATTCTGAGCTAATGAAGTTTCCAGAAATGTAGGGAGAACAGGGGTCAGCAAGCTATGGCCTGGGGGCCAAATCTATCTTAAGCAAAGTTTAATCAGAACACACCCATCCTCATTTATTTGTGTGTTGTCTATGGCTGCCTTTGTTGATAGCCAAGTTGAATAAGTATGGCAAAAATCATATGACCCACAAAGCTGAAAATATTTCCATCTGATCCTTTCTAGAAAAAGTCTGCAACCCCTTGTGATTGACTCACACAAAATGTTGCTTGTCACAAGCGCCTACAATTAGAACCATAGACATCTGTCTGTTCATTTGCAAACATTCATTGGGCACCTACTATGTGTCACACTCTTCTGGGATGCTTAAATGACTGAAAAAGACAAAAATTCCTTTCTTTATGGTGGTTACTTTCTCGTGGGGAGAGACAGACCATAAATAATAACCAAAATAAAAGTGGCATTATTTGCTAAGTGTTGAGGCAAATAAGAGAGCAGGTGTACAAGGATGGGAGCCCTTGGAAAGCGCTGCACATTGTGGAAGCCAGTGTGAGAAGGTGACATCTGAATGCAGACGTGAAGGAACTTGAGGCTGCAGATCTGGAGAAACAGTGTGTTGGACCAGGGAGCAGCCAGTGCGAAACTCTGAGTAACAGCTTATGGGACCACAGGCTGGCTTCCTGAAGCGTGAAAATAATCTCCAAAGTCCACCCCCTAAACCCAAGCTGATTTTAATGACTCCTGCAGATTTTGATCTAGAAAGTCTAGGGTGGGGACCAGAAATTTGTATTCTGTGAAATGGGGGAGCATTTTTATTTTTTTCAGGTGTCTCATTTTGGGAATCACTATCTAAATCAAAATCAGAGTGCCCTCCAAGTATGCTGAGTGTCATTCAGCCTTTGCTTAAACATTTCCAGTAATGGGAAGCTATCAACTCTTTGAGAGAGTTCATTTCATAAAACATTTATAACATTTAATTCATTTATTCATTTTTTCAACAAAAAATGTATAGCCTTCCTACTGTGAGTCATGTACTGGGGATATGAGCAAACACATTCTGTGTCTTCATTGTTTATTTTGCTTGTCTGTTTCTGATTGCAAAATGTATATGGTATTTTAATTTTAGACAGATTGGGAAAAAAATAAAACACATAAGAAAAAAGTTACTCCTTATCTTACAAGTAGCAATGTTAGTATTGTGGCATTTTTCATTTTCTTCTCTCTAGATTTAAAAATTTGAGCTCCCTTTTTCAACTAATAGTTTGATATGAATATTTCTGTTTGTACAAAAATTTTTTGTTATGTGCTTTTAAAATAACAGTTTAGTATTCTATTTTATATACATATATATATTCCATATGTACACACTAGTGGAATATATACATATATATATATATATATATAATGGTTATTTAGGTTATCTCAAAATGTACACTACTATCCAAAACACTGCAATTAATTAATTTTATTTTAAGTTTTTTCCAGCATTTCTAGTTATGTAGGTAAATGTCTATAAGTGGAATTTCTGAATTAAAAGATATAGACTCTTAAGTCTTTTGAATACTTTGCCAAATTGCCTCTCCAGAAAGAATGATCCAGTTTCTACCTCCATTTCAATTATATAAAAATATTCATATTTTCATACCCTTGGCAATACTTCTATTTTATTCTTTTTAATAAAAAGCTATAATTACTAGAAAGTTCTTTTTTATGCTGAGCTCAATTTTGCCTATTCAAATCTTCAATCTATTGATTTGACTTTTGTCTCCTGGAGTTTTGTGGGTAAGTTCAACCCCCATTCTTTAAAATGAGATCTCAAATATTTAAAAATAATGATCACGCCTCTACTGTACTCTGACTTCAGTTAGATAATTACTCCTTTCACCCACTTTCTAGACTCTCCATGGTTCTGGTCTCACTGTTCTAGATAAGCCTTTGTTAATCAGTCTTTCTCTTAAAATGTGGTGACAAGGATTAACTGAAGACTGTCACTGAAAAACACCGACTTCTTTGTTTTGAGCAGGAGTCTTCTAATTGGTGCAAGCAAGGTAGGCGTTAGCATTTTTTGGCAAAGATGCCATCCTTTTGGCTCTTACAGAAATTGATATGAACCAAAATTCCTAAGCGTTTTTATGAACAATCTCATTGTCATATCAGGCATCTGCTGTACTTCACTACTGTAGTTGTTTTCTGAGACCCAACTGAAGGACTTTAATAAAAATCAGCACAACCATTAATTCTAACTTGTCAAGTTCTTTTGAAAGCTGATTTCATCACCAGATGTATATCTTATACAAACTCGATAAAGATATCTCTTGACTTGTAATGAAGAAAAATACAAGCTCATGTCTATTGCAGAGTCCTGATGCACCCTATTAGTCTGTATTGATCCATTAATCAAAAATACTCTGGGTACAACACTGAGTCCAATCAGGCTACTTGAAGCTCAACCAGTGTGTGTGTGTGCGTGTGTGTGTGTGTGTGTGTGTGTGTGTGGGTGCGTGCACACGCGCGCGTGCACTGGGGCATGTCTGTGTGTGTGTACGGTATTCCCATTGCTAAGGATGTACAGGGAAACTCTCTAGAAAAACCGCAAACAAAATATTTTATACTTGCTGAAATCAATGCATGGTATTTCCTTGACCCACCTGCCTCTGATTACTTCTTTTTTCCTAAAATGGAGATTAGTTTGGCATAATGAGTCAGTTATCCATGTTGTATCTTTGATTTTAGCTTTACTTCAGAATGGTTAGGGTCAACATCAAGCTAAGCTTGATGCAATTTCTAGTTTATAACTTTCTTTCTCTATTTTGAAACGTTGGATATTTGCCCATATCTTATCCACTGGAAGCTCTTGCTTTTGTACAAAATTAAGAATTGTGTTTTTTTCCCCTTTCTATTTTTCAGCTCGCTTGGTGTATAGCTTATTTATATCTGAGAGCTTTTATTCATTTCAAACAAAGAGATTTTTTTTCCTATCCTCTAGATCTTCTAGTACCTTTAATTTCAGTTTCCCAATAACTTCAAAGGTACCTACACTTTCCAATTTGAAAGTCATTCTGCTTGATGGAGAAGATGATTTTAAGTAGGACTTGAAAGCATGTGCTTTTGTATTATTTGTATATAACAAGGTGTTATATATCTCCATTTGTAGATTTAAGCCTTTCTCACTTTAATATTATAATTTTAATGATACAATTCATTATTCTTGACACTTCTGCCACATCTGTTTTTAACATATATGTGAAATGAATTGCTCTATCATAGTTGATATCTACATGCCAAACAATTTAGATTACTGCAAAAATAGGTTAGCTCTGGTGATATTTATATGTGAATAGATCAGTAGTTAACTCAGGCTTGCTTTCTTATATGTGTGCTTCTTTTAAATAGTTTCAAAGCATTTTGTATTTTTGATCTTAAAACCTATATCCAGTCATAAAATTAGATGGATCATGTCTAGCTTTATACCATTTATACTGTTCAGTATAAAAAGACAAAAAGATATGGCACCAAAAGATGAGCCCCGCTCCCCCACAACAAGGTCGGATGGTATCCAATATGCTACTGGGAAGAGCAGAAGGCAGTTACTAACATCTCCAGAAAGAATGAAGCGGCTGGGCCAAAGTGGGAATGGCACTGTTTCGAATGTGTCTGGTGGTAAAAGTAAAATCCAGTGCTCTAAAGAACAGTACTGTATGGGAACCTGGAATGTTAGGTCTTTGAATCGAAGTAAATTGGACGTGGCCAAGCAAGAAATGGCAAAAATAAACATCAATATCTTAGGAATCAGTGAGGTAAAATGGACCGGAATGGGTGAATTTAATTCAGATGATCATTATATTGACTACTGTGGGCAAGAATCCCGTAGAAGAAATGGTGCATAGTAAACAAAAGGGTCCGAAATGCAGTACTTGGGTTCAACCTCAAAAACAACAGAATGACCTCAGTTTGTTTTGCAGGCAAACCATTCAACATCACAGTAATTCAAATCTGTACTCCAACCACCGATGCTGAAGAAGCTAACGTTGATCAGCTCTATGAAAACTTCCAAGTCCTTCTAGAACTAACACCAAAAAAGATGTCCTTTTCATTATAGGGGATTGGAATGCAAAAGTAGGAAGTCAAGAGATACCTGGAGTAACAGGCAAATTTGGCCTTGGGGTACAAAATAAAGCAGGGCAAAGGCTTACAGAGTTTTGCCAAGAGCATGCACTGGTCACAGCAAACACTCTTTTCCAATAAAACAAGAGACAACTACATACAGCCATCACAAAATGATCAATACCCAAATCAGATTGATTACATTCTTTGTAACCAAAGATGGAGAAACTCTATACAGTGAGCAAAAACAAGACCTAGAGCTAACTGTGGCTAATTATCAGCTCCTTGTAGCAAAATTCAGACGCAAGCTAAAGAAAGTAGGAGAAATCACTAGGCCATTCAAGTATTACCTAAATCAAATCCCTTATGATTATACAGTGGAGGTGATGAATAGATTCAAGGGATTAGATCTGGTAGACAGAGCACATGAAGAACTATGGACAGAGGTGGTGGCTCAGATCAGACATGAACTTGAGTGAACTCCAGGAGATAATGAGGGACAGGGAGGCCTGGCATGCTGTCATCCGTGGGATTGCAGAGTTGGACACAACTTAGCGACTGAACAACAACAAACTCTCATTTACTTGTTGGCCTGTGCAATATGAAGTGGTGATGAATAGATCAGAGATGGCAATGGCAACCCACTCCGGTACTCTTGCCTGGAAAATAGATGGAGATAATTGCATTTTCTTAAGGATAAGAATTATGTATATTTACATGTGTATGTATATGTATGTAGATGAATAAATCATTTCTCTGTGCTCCTTATTTGGGAGTTACCATAGTTTTGGCTCAGACGGTTAAGCGTCTGTCTACAATGTGGGAGACCCCGGTTTGATCCCTGGGTCGGGAAGACCCCCTGGAGAAGGAGATGGCAATCCACTCCAGTACTATTGCCTGGAAAATCCCATGGACAGAGGAGCCTGGTAGGCTACAGCCCATGGGGTCGCAGAGTCGGACACGACTGAGCAAACTACTTTACTTTACATAGTTTCTACAGAACTTAAAATATATATAAAACAAAATTAATTGGATTTTTACTAAATATAGGAAAGGAAATTCAATCATTTCAATGTGAGAGTTGTCTTAAAATAAAAAAATGTAATATTTGACTATAGTTTTTTCCTAGGGTGATCCACCATTCCCAGTTGCTGGAGACTGGGTAGTTTCCCAAGATGCAGACCTAAACTGGGAAAGTTATGTGCAAACTGGGATGATTCAGTCAACTTATCTTTATCCTAATTCTTCCCATATGACTACCATTTTTAAAAAGCTAAAATAGTTGACTACTCTTCGATTCTAAATATGACCAGTTTTTATTTGGCCAATTCCTTGTTTTAAAATATTAATTTAAAATACTGTTGCTGGCTAATCTATAGACTACTCTTTTATTTTTTTAAACTACCCACCCTTCTCTCTTTTACTCATCAATTTTCCTTTCTTTCTTTCTTTCTTTTTTTCTCAATGAGAGAGCACCTGGACAAAAAGTGCACCATTAATGCATCCATTTCCATGTCCAGTGACCAAAAAAGATTGTTAATACCTCTGGATAATTAGTGTCTGTATTTTCATTGAGAAATTCATGCTATCTCTGTGTCTATGACCTATATTTTTGTGATTTAGACTCTTAATTGAAGAAAAAAAGAGGGGCATAAGTTTTATGAAATACTTTTAAAGGTCAGGAATAACCAGCCCACCAGAATTCTTGAAAGTGCCAGCATGATCTTGATGTTTTGTCCTCAGATGCCATCAAAATTGTGAATCCTTTATTGGTTGATGGAGCCAAGTTTCATACAGGGCTCAGTTACATGTGTTGACTCCATCCATTTTGACTTACATGCCACTTAATATAGTAATCAATGGTTACAAATGGGTGCTTATGTGTAAAAAGTCCATGATTGCCATGTTACATAACAATATCAAAAGACCTGTGTATAAGGTAGAACTTCCTCATTTCTCACTTGAAGAAACTGAGATCTAGAGGGACTAAGGAAACTTCCTAATATCAAAACTCTGGTTAGTGGCAGAGCTGAGCTCTCCATCACCCAGAATCCATGGCCTCATTCCAAACTCTAAGCTGTCAAAGGGGAGGAGCTTAGACAGAGTAATAAAGGCAAGATCGTTCATGATCCAGCCTCCTCGCAGTCATTTCCAGTGGAAACAGGCTTGAACCAACTTTGTGAAATATCTCCTTGCACCTTCTTCTTCTGTGGCCACTTTGCAGCCTGAGGAGCTTACCTGGGACCAGCACTGGAGCCATGCTCTATGTGCTCAGTTGCTCAGTCTTATAGACTCTTTGTGACCCTATGAACTGTAACCCACCAGGTACCTCTGTCCCTGGGATTCTTCAGGCAAGAATTCTGGAGTGGATTGCCATTTCCTACTCCAGGGGATCTTCCTGACCCAGAGATCAAACCTGCATTTCCTGCATTGGTAGGTGGATTCCATTGTGGTCACTGGTTTCCTTATTTTTATTCTTGCTCATTGTTGCCCAGATTTGTCCCCTAATACATTTCTTGCTCTTCCCATCCTCATTCCTTTGAACATAAAATTTTAATTTATGGAACTCCCATTTCACCTAGTCTTGATGACTGCCTAGAACAGTTACCCAATTGACCACTGAAAAGCAGAACATAGCTAATGTGGGAGCTGTCATCCTGAAGTGCTGTTACCTTTATCCATTGCTTTTATTCTTGCTTACCATGTACTTTATTGTCTCTGTTTATCATAATGCTTCTACATGACTAATAATTACTAGTATTGTTGGACACAATATGTTTTTGAGACTCAGTCCCTCTAGGTCTGTAATTTTCCCCCATTTTTCTTACATAACAGAAAATTGCATATCTTTAAAATGTTTATTGAAAAACTTATGCTCTAATATCATTTTAATAAGATAAAATTGTAGCCTATGATTATTTAAAAATTGACTTTAAATTTTAGAATTGGAAGTTACCAGGAAAGTTGCAAAGAGAGCATAATGAGTGCCCCAGTGGTTCTTATTCCATTTTCCTCTGATCTGAACAACTTACATAACCATGGTGTATTTGTCCAAACTAAGAAATAAATGTTGGCGCATCACTGTTAACTAAACTACAGACTTTATTTGGATTTCACTGTTTTGTTCCACTGACATCCTTTTTCCTGTACAAGATCCAAACCATGGTTCCACACTGCATTGTGTCATAACATTTTCCTAGTTTTCTTCAATCTGTGGGGATAATTCTGGAGTCTTCTCTTGTTTTTTAAGATCTTGACAGTTTTGAGGAGGACTGCTGAAGGATTTTGTAGAATGTCCCTCAATTTGGGTTTATCTGATATTTTTCTTGTGATCAGGCTGGGTTGTAGATTTAGGGAAAAATATCACAGACATGATGTACCCTTCTTATTAAGTCCTATCAGAACTGCATACCTTCAACATGTTTTATCTCTGGTGATATTGACCTTCATCACCTGGTTAAGGTTGTATTTGTTGGGTTTCTCCACTGTAAATTTACTATTTTTCCCTTACCATGCTCTTTTCCTTGGGAGTGAGTTACGAAGTCCAACTCACACTTAGGGGAGGAAAAACTACACTTTTACCTCCAATCTTTTAACCTATTATATCTCTGCTGGTCAGGTTGCCTCATTTTGGAGTCTAAGCATCTCTGCTACTAGGTGGACCACATTTGTTTCCTACTCCTTTTCTAAACACTTTACTCCATCCCTTGTCTTGTAATCAACTCCCTAAAACTTCTCCATTTTCATATATTCTTTCTTCTCTGCAGCATCAATTTGATTTTAATTGTCTTCAAGTGAAGCTTAGTGTGCCGTATCATGGCTGTGCTCCCTGATTCCCCAAAGTCTAAAGTGAAAAATGAGGATTGTTGGGCTAGGAAATTATTTATGAAGGAAGAAAGAAAGAAAATGTAGACTTAATAAATAAAAAGGTCAAATAACTCTCTCGACAAGCTAACAACGGATAAGAAAGCTACTAAGTAAATGTGATATAAGAATTTCAAGGCATGTTCAGAGAGATGCAAAGATCTTTGTGGAAGGAGGTCTTCTTTATTAATCTTCTTACATTTGTCAACTAACACACTGAAAGGCACCAAGTTCATACCTAGTACATCTTTGTCGTTTATAGAGATTTGTATATGTACATTGATACAAACATATACCAATTTCTATATGACAGAAAAAGCAAAACTCTAGGAAAGCCAAAGCATTGCTACATTGTAGCAAGACCTCCCAGCAGATGTAGTGCTTCACTGTCTGGATTTAAATCCAAGCTCAACCACTTACCAGCTTTGTAATCATGGACAAGTTGTTTACCCTCTCTGTGCTGATTTATAGGATGAATATATTGTTAGCAATTATGGTACAGAGAAGTTGAGAGAAATAAGTGAGTTAATTCATATAAAGCTCTTAGTGGAGTGCCTGACACATAACAAGCATTTGGTTAATATGATTTACTATTACTGTTATTACTCATGAAGTTTTAGGTATAGAATAAACCATGAGTTTTTTCATATATATAGGCTTTTAAAGTAGATCCAGGTTCATAGCTAAATTGAGAGGCAAGTACAGAGATTTCTCATGTACTGTCTGCCCCCTCACCTGTACAGCCTTCCACATCATCAACATCTCCCTTTGTTACCATCGATGAACCTACGGTGACTCATCATAACTACCCCAAATCTACTGTTTACCTTGCAGTTTAGTCCTAGTATTATAGATCCTATGGTTTGGACAAACATGTAATGATATATGGGGCTTCTCAGGTAGCAGTAGTAAAGAATCCACCTGCCAATGGAGGAGCTACAGGAGACACAGGTTCAACACTTGGGTCAGGTAGATCTCCTGGAGGAGGAAATGCAACCCACTCCAGGATTCTTGCCTGAAAAACTCCATGGACAGAGGAGTGTAGTGGGCTACAGTTCTGTGGGTCACACAGAGTTGAACACGACTAAGTGACTGAGCACACTTGTGTAATGACATGTATCTATCATTATAATATTTTACAAAGTATTTTCATTGCCCTGTGCTCTACCTATTTATCCTTGCCCAAAACAAAGTTTTTTTTAAAGTAAAATCATTTCACAATAAAAATACCTAAGTTACCCAATGAATTAACTTTAAAATATTAATATTAAATTGTTTATATGTAGTGATTAACCCCATTTCTCTCTTTTAAAGCAAAATTATCAATTTAATCCTACCCATTTTTTTATGCTAAACTTTTTCCTGCAGTTTGGGTTCCATCATTAAGATATTTTAAATAAAGTGGCTCTGCAACTGCTAAATACAAAATAAGATTCTGGCCAAAAGTTTTTGCTTTCTTTCATTTGATATAGGATAGTTCTAGGCAGAAGCTGCCCCTTGATCTAGGTGTCCTGACTCTGATTATCCAGAGCAAGGCAAAGGCCTGGACCCTGAGTTTAGATTACTGGATGACGTTAGCAGTGTTACGTCTTCCCCTGTGACTCAGTGGTAAAAAGAATCTGCCTGCAATTCAGGAGACTCAGGTTTGGTCCCTGGGGTGAGAAGATCCCCTGGAGAAGGACATGGCAACCCACTCTAGTATTCTTGCCTGGAGAAGCCAATGGACAGAAGAGCCTGGCAAGCTATAGTTCACAGGGTTGCAAAGAGTCGGATATGACTGCAGTGATTGAGCAAGCCCACACACAGCAGTTTTTACATCTTTATCAATGGTGATCTTTGCATAATTTGGAATTTTCCAAAAGACAGATTAATTAAACCATACATCTTTACCAATTAGGCCTCTTCTTCATTGATAAATATAGTCATAAATTATTTGTAGACATAGTTTTGAAATTACAAACAACTCTTTCACAAAGTAATTTAGTTAGTGAATTAAAAGTATCACATCCGACTACAAGTAGCTGATCCCAAAGAACTGCTGAGTTGGGTTGCCATGTATTAGTTCATTATGCAAATAGGCATCCCAAGAGGGCCATCCCAAAGACGATTAGCCTCTTTCACCTTTAATAACCTAAGATCTCCGGTTCGTGATGTGTGCAGATGAAAATATGTTCCGCCTGTGGGTAAGGCTGTTATTAATGCATAATTCTTTAGCTTCTTTCTCCCTACACTGGAATTCTATTTTGGCAAACCTCTTGGGTTCAGTTGTCAGAGAGATAAAAGTCTGTGTGTACTGCAGTAGAATCCTGAGTGGATCTTGGTAAATTTAGAGGATCAGATCTACTGTCTTTATCTGTGGATAAAACTACATCTCCTCTACCCAGTTGTACTACTTTTTCCTTTTTGTCTTTTCTTCAAACTTTGCACTTTTTATTTTGTATTGGGGTATAGCCAATTAACAATGTGATAGTTTCCAGTGAACAGCAAAGGGACTCAGCCAGGCATATACATGTATCCATTCTCTCCCAAACTCCCCTCGCAGCCAGGCTGCTACATAATATAGAGCAGACTTTCATGTGCTATACAGTATGTCCTTGTCGGTTATCCATTTTGAATATAGCAGTTGTGTACATGGCCTTTCCAAAGTCCCTAACTCTCTCTTCCCCCTAGCACCTGATTGTTCTACTGATTGTGCTTCAAGGGGTCTAACCGTGTCTCCTTGGGTTGGAAACCTTTTAAATGGGACCCATTGTTTCTGTCTGTAGACATAGACATGTTAAGAAAGCCAGCTGGATTTCAGATACAGCTTTGGGTCCAGGAACTACTGATCCACAGGCAATATCAGTCTTTAGCAGACTGTGCGGGTACATGGAAGAAAGTCAGCCAGGGCCCTTGGCAGGCTCAGAGAGAGTGTTACCATTTGGTGACTCGAACGGTCACTTCCAAAAATAAAATGCAATCTTACAGCCTTTTGGAAAGGTATTTGCTGGATGCAGGCATCTGCTGACATTGAGAAGGTGTGATAGTTCACAGGTCTGAAATAGTTACCATGGGTGTTCCCAGCAGTGAATCATCAGTAGCTTCAACCTTGGAAAAGTTCAAGAATGCTATCAGCGTAAGTGACTGCCAATCCTGACGGGCAGGATTTTCTGGCTTTGCTGAAAATGGTTCAATTAGTTAGTGATTTATAAAAAAGTAAATTAAAAGAAACGCTTTTTGCTCCATCTTTTTTTTTTTGCCCCCAAGAGTTCTGCTAGGAATTCCCTGTCATAATGGAGGATTGGGGGATATGAAGGCAGATTGCTTTTCTTGGAAGGATCCAATACAGAGAAACTTTAGAGTATTTGGAAATTCTTGGCCACTTGTTTCATCTCCTGTTGGTGGCAATATGTGATGGAGCAGTGACCAGAAGCTGTGCTTTATATGTCCCTGGTACTTAAACACCGTGCCAAAAGGCCAAGGAATACACTGCATTAAAAATCCAGCCAGCATTTTAGAGAAAGAAGTGATTCAATTTCTTTTATTATCTACTTTAAATAATTTGTTGTACTTCATCCAAAGGTTTCCTTCCTCTCCATCATCTTCTTCTCCAGGGTTCTCTAGGGATCTGCCCTTGTGAATTGCTGCAGTCATCATTTCCAGATACTGAAGAATATGGCGCTTGCACATTATCCTCTGATCCTCTGTACTGAAGTCTGATGTTCCTTCGCCTGACTCTTTCTCTGGCACTTTCCTTTTCCTTTTCCTTTACTTATGTGCTGTGCTGTGCTTAGTTATTCAGTCATGTCTGACTCTACTTTCTTCTTATTCTCTCGTTTGTTGTTTTTCCTTCCAATAAGAGGTGATGCTAATGGTAAAGAAACCTCCTGCCAATGCAGGAGGCATAAGAGACCTAGGTTTGATCCCTGGGTCGGGAAGATCCCCTGGAGGAGAGCGTGGCAACTCACTCCAGGATTCTTGCCTGAGAATCCCATGGACAGAGGAGCCCAGCGGGACATGGTCCATAGGGTTGCAAATGGTTGGACACACCTGAAGCGACTTGGCACCCATGCGCACACACAGGCCCTACGTATTTGTGTGTTTACTTCTGATTCTCAGCCTTTAGGGCTCATCCTTTTCCTCTTCTGATGTCTTTCATGCCCTGAAATACATTCGGTCAAACTTGGTCAGAGAACAAGTTTCATATCTACTATCATCACTGTTTTCAAGGTTTCAGATCAATAAGAACCCTTTAACCTTGGTATCTCTTCTTCACAGATGGGAAACTGAGACCCTGAATAATCAAACAGTTTCCTGAGATTAGACAGTGGATTGCTAGAAGAGTGAGAGTTGTAACACAGGTTTTCTGAGTTCCAAGAGAAGTGATTGGCCAAGTGAACTCTTATTATTGAACATATGGTCCCTGGACGAGTGGCATGGGCATCATGTGGAAATGGGTTAAAAATACAGATTCTCAGGCTCAGCCCTAGACCTACTGAATCAGCATCTGCATTTTANAAGTACCATGCTTATAAGGAAACATGATTAGAGATTCCAAGAGGATGTCTGGAGTGATTTACACATGGCTAGGTATTCATGAGTAATAAGAAAGTAACAGTAATGATAGCAATAATAGTAGCAGTAATTGCAGTGACAGCAGGAGCAGCTAATATTTATTTATTTATTTATTTTCAGTTTATTATTATTTTTAATTAATTAATTTATTTTTTAAATTTTACTTTACAGTACTCTATTGGCTTTGCCATACATTGACATGAATCCACCACAGGTGTACACAAGCTCCCAATTCTGAATCCCCCTCCCACCTCCCACCCCATGACGTCTCTTTGGATCATCTCCGTACACCAGCCCCAAGCATCCTGCATCCTGCATCGAACATAGACCGGCGCCATTGCTTGCAAGTTGTCAGGCACTATGTTAACCACTTCTATATATGATAGACCGGAGGCTTGTAGAGGTTAAATAACTTGCCTAATGCTATGCAGTATGGCATGGAGTCAGGATTCTAACCCAGATCATTGGCCTGAGATCCCACTATGGTGATTACTAACAGGTTAGTGGAGACATACCTTAAAATAGAGTGTAGATTCTGAATTCAGTAGAGGGGGCAAACATCATAATAGTCAAAATTACCCTCGAGTACTGTTAAATTGGTCATAAGATACAGCATACCTTTAAATTACTGGGTGTGTACATTCACCTGGATGAGGGCACTGCAAGCCACTCCAGTGTTCTTTTTTTTCTTAGTTCATCTATTTTTAATTGAAGGATAATTACAATGTTGTTCTGGGTTTTGCCATATATCAACATGGATCAGTCATAAATATATATACGTCCCTTCATTCCTGGAAAGAGTAGGATGGAAATACATAGACTATCATACATAAAATAGATAGCCAGTGGGAATTTGCTACATGACCCAGGGAACTCTAACAGGGGCTCTGTGACAACCTACAGGCATCAGATGAGCTAGGAAGCAGGAGGGAGGAGCACTTCAGTGTTCTTACCTGAAGCACCCCCATGGACAGAGGAGCCTGGTGGATTACAGTCTGCATCTCTCTTGCAGAGAGTTGGACACAACTGAAGCAACTTCACATACATGCACATGTGGGTAGAACTTCCCTGCATTGCTTATCAGTTCAGTCGCTCAGTCGTGTCCGACTCTTTGCGACCCCATGAACTGCAGCACACCAGGCCTCCCTGTTCATCACCATCTCTCGGAGTTCACTCAGACTCATGTCTATCGAGTCCGTGATGCCATCCAGGCATCTCATCCTCTGTCGTCCCCTTCTCCTCCTGCCCCCAATCCCTCCCAGGATCAGAGTCTTTTCCAATGAGTCAACTCTTCGCATGAGGTGGCCAAAGTACTGGAGTTTCAGCTTCAGCATCATTCCTTCCAAAGAAATCCCAGGGTTGATCTCCTTCAGAATGGACTGGCTGGATCTCCTTGCAGTCCAAGGGACTCTCAAGAGTCTTCTCCAACACCACAGTTCAAAAACATCAGTTCTTTGGCGCTATTTATTAAATAGAAGAACATAATAGTAAGATGCAATTTTAGATTAATTTTAAGATGCAAAAAACACACAGTGAACATAAACAGCTGCATTTGCATGTATAGTATGGATGTATAACTTGTGTGCATGTATGTGCTAACTTGCTTCAGTCATGTATGACTCTTTGCTACCCTATAGACTGTAGTATGCCAGGTTCCTCTGTCCTTGGGATTCTCCAGGCAAGAATACTGGAATGGGTAGTCTTGCCCTCCTCCAGCAGATCTTTCTGACCCAGAAATTGAACCCATGTCTCCTGTGGCTCCTGCGTTGCAGGTGATTCTTTACCTCTGAGCCACTGGGGAAGCTCTGAGTACATGAATTCAGTGTAATATGATGATGGTGATATGATGATACTGGACGTAGGTTTCTCTATTCTAAAGGAGGCAATGCAATATATATAGGTCATAAACACAGCATTTGAGTGAAAGCTTCAGGCTAATGAATGATGTAACTAAGGGATGTGGAGATTGGCCCTGCTCAGAAGCAAGGGCTTCAGATGATTCAAATACTCTAGTCTGCTTGACTCCTACTCCCCTGTGCCTTAGTGCATCCCACCGCAACTCTGCGTGCTTGAGAAATACTTCAAAAAACGTTAGGTAAATGAATATTTAAGGATGTTAAGATTTAAGGATATTAAGTAGCTCATCTAAAGTCATGCAGCCACTACATTTTAGGGATTTGCTGGGAAATCCTTGGAAAATCTTCTGCTGTCCTTTTGTCAGGTGGCCATCTTTCCTTCAACAGTGAAAGAGACGAGCTTGATAAATTGCTCCTGGGAGAGCGTGTGCCATGGAGACTGGCCTCTCATTCTCTAAGGATACCCTGTAAGTATCAGCAAGGGGAGCAGATAAAGGCAGGGCATGTTCACAAAATGTATCTCTCTTGTCCTGTTTTCTGATAAATTATGCATGCTGGCTGTCTGGAATATTTCTGGTTGAGAAGAGAGGACACCCACCTCTTAGCATCTAAATTGAGAAAAGAACCGTTGTTCTTAGATGTCATCACTGCCAATCAACCCTGAAATAAAAGAGGGAGTTCATTTCTACAGGACCCCAGGGAAGTGGTGAACAGGCTGGTCCACAGAGCTTGATGGGTTTCTCTTTCTCTTAATTGAGGGCAAAGGAGAGCTTCACTATCACTTTGGAACAAAAAGAAGGAAACCTCACAAACCAGAGGGCTGAGAAAACTACATAGATACTATCTGATTATTTCTTAACACCATCTTAGAAAATTAAAAGGATTTTGGAGAAAAACCCTTGGTCTGATGGCTGCCCACTAGAGTTTGAATACTTCACTCATGACCTGATAAGAAGGGCCACTTTTTTCTACAAAAAGGAGAATATCGCCCATGAAGCATTGCTGTCTTCTGATCCACTGGTCTTTCCTTGTGCTATTCTGTCTCCCATAGACCCTTGGAGAATTGCATGGTGGATTGTAACCAGCTCCCCCTGGTTTCCGGCATGACATTGGGGATGGGCTCATCTTTGAATGGAACAATATTCACCAAGATAGTTTTGTGTATAGATATCTCTTAGAACCTATCATTAACATTAGAACACCTCGGTTGACACATTTCTATGAGGGCATGGCTGGGTGCTTGTGTTTGTAACCAACACACACACAAATCTTGTTTTCTAAATGAGTTGATTTTTTAATCTCTTTTGTTAACCTCACTTGTCCGGAGTTAAATCAATCAAATCATCCTCAGTTCATGGCTCATTTTTACCCTTGGTCCAAGTAAGACTCTTTTCCTGTTTATTTACTTATTTTTCTCTTCACCCTCTTGGCTGTTTACCTTATCAAACCATTCATTCTAATGTGTTATCATCAAACACATACTGTTATTGTTGCTGTGATGTGAGTAGTTGCTCAGTCGTGTCCAACTCTTTGTGACTCCATGGAGTACAGCCTGCCAGACTCCTCTGTCCATGAAATTTTCCAGGCATGAATATTGGAGTGGGTTGCCATTTCCTGTTCTGGGAGATCTTCCTGACCCAGGGTTCACACCTGAGTCTCTTGCATCTTCTGCATTGACGGGCAAATTCTTTACTACTACTGTCACCTAAACACAAGTTCTTCCTTTGTTCTTCTTGGGGCACATTTTTAAATAACTACTTTGAGTTGAGCCCGGAAAAACTCAGTGAGCACAGGCCCAATTGCCCCCATAAGTAACAGGTGCTGCTACCCTGCTCTGTATCTCCTGCCTACTTGTGACCTGGGATGAAGGAGTGCGGGCAGTGCCCTTTCCTCAGTTCACTGGGCCCCTGCCCCCCCACTGTCATTTTTGGGATTGGTCAGTAACACATTGGTGATTTCACGTTCTTTGCATGAGTGTACTGAAACTGTGCTTTCAATCAAAACAGCCCAAGAGTTTTCACCTCCCCAGAGTATGAGTTCAGATACTGAGAAAGATCAACCAACCCTGTGAGTATGATTTGCGCCACCTCACTCTGCAGGACACAATCTGTATAGTCTTAATACACCAACAAAGGAAACTCTGGCACAGTAGGTTCTTCTTCATTCCCTTGCAGTCAAGGGGAAAAAGGTGACATAGTTCTGGACCTTGAAATATAAGCAAAAGCATTTGCTTTTCCAGTAAAGGGATGGAGTTTGTCAGTGGATCCTCCTTGCCTCCTTGTTCCTTGGATCCTGATGCATGATTGTATATTGGCTACTCAATACCATTTTCTCCCGTTGATGCTCTTCCTGAGCTATAGGGCCAGAAGCTTGAGAACTACTTTTCTCAGATTTCTTGCCAGCAGAGTTTCCATCCAAAGCCAGCACTTATATGAGATCTGGAATGCAGAAGAGAAGCAAAAGCCATTTCATTGGTCCTTGGACAGCAGTGAGCAGATCCACAGACTTCAGCAGAGGAGAGATATTTGCAGTGGTTTCTGGTCATTTCCCCCTGGAGCTGGAACTGGCAACACACTCTAATATTCTTACCTGGAGAATCTCATGGACAGAGGAGCCTGACAGGCTCCAGTCCATGGGGGTGCACAGAGTCGGACACGACCGAGTGACTAAACATGTATGCATGCTGGTCATTTTCTTTAGTGTCACCAGTTTTGACACTGAGCAGGGCAATCATGATCAGTTATTTCTGTAGTTCCTGCAGCTTCCTAATCCCCAAAGCTAGCTGCAAACTCTGAATCAGCAATGACTTATGCAGACCTCCACTCTTTCAGACCACCATCCTGATAATTCCATAAACACTGAAATCCCCTTTCCATTTAAAATAGCTACAGAAGTTTCTGTTTTCCCCAGTGGCCTTGACTGATACAAACAGAAAATGTGATGCTAAACCCTGTAACTTCCATCTCTTAAACAACCCTGCAGCAATATTCCAACCAGCTGAGAGGCTGACACAGAAAGATAGTACATTCTTGATGATATTGAGCCAATGGACCAACTCCAAACTGCTTTATACTTTCACTGCTTTTTAATACAAAGAAAAAATAAAATGTATTTGTTAGCCATATTAGTTATGTTCTTGTTTTTAAACAAAGCATTCCTAATGTTTCCCATTTCCTCAGTTTCTCATCTGTAAACTGGGGCCACAATGAAGTATGTACAAGGTGCTTAGCATATCACAGCCACTTAAATGTTGGTGATTAATACTGAATAATTTTACTAGTCCTCAAATTTAAAACAAGATACATCTCTTCCTTTGCATGGAATTTTCAAGGAGAATAAATCATGTATATAGAATACGCTTTTCTAAGTTCAAGCCTGAATAATCAGTGCTATTAGTGAATGCTAAGTAATAATATTTTTGGATGGATACATTTTATTGCATTGACAAATAAGTTTAGCAGAAGTATTACATAGAGATCTGTGTATGAACTGCATACCATATTTTCAAAACATAAGGAAGAGATTGAGCTTGAGATAGCCCTATGCAGTGTACAGAAAAACAAACTTTAATGTTATGAGTATAACTTTCTCTCCTAATGGAATGCTCTATAAATATTTCTCATTTCATAACAACTTATTTAAAATAGGGTGACCATTTATAAATGCTCAGCTGGAGATTAAAAAAAAAAAGAAAATGTTGATTATATCTTGTCAACAGAGGATAACTGAGAGGTCATTATACTCCTTACTGTTCTATGAAACCAATACTATAATCAGTGCTTTGGTCAGAAAAATGTATTTTCCTCACCCAGTGGTTTTACAAGCATAGTGTCTTTAATATGGAAAGGTATTTGGCTTGTCCAACTTCTCTAGCAGTGTTCATAAATCAAGATAATCAGTATCAGCAGAACAAACAAGAGGAAAATATTATGATAAAACATAAGTGAAACGTGAAAGAATATTTTCAAAGGTACAATACTAATGAAAAACATAAAACCATTATTTTTTTTTTCCAGAATGATTTATCTACTCATGATGAATCTTTCCAAATTTGTTTCACTCTCAGGATATTCAAGGACTACAGAGATGTATTAGTATTTTGGCTTTGGAGTCATAAAATTACTTGTATTTTTGAATCAAGTTTTACCTTGAGGTCTATATAAATAAAATTGTTTTATTAAGTGCCAGTGCTTCATAATTATCTTTGCATTGTTGCTGTAGAGCAAGCTATAATTTCTTCAAGAAGTCGAGGCTTTTAAAATGTGATTTAAATATTTGCTAATAGCAATAATAAGATCCTTTTTTTTTTCTTCCTACCACCTTGAACAATATTCTGGTCTCAGTGGACTGATATCAAATTGACAAACCACAGTAAAATTGCTCATACACTGAACCTGGGAGATAAAACAGCTGAGTGACAGGTGGGACTAATCAGTTGGTAGGTAAAAAATCAAGATTGGATTTGATGAGGGGATTTCTTGGTCCATGGTGCATTCAATCCTCTTTTCAATATACTGAAAAGTCATTTTTTTTAAGCTAAGTTTGATTTTCATTATTCCCCAACTGTAGGTATGTCAATGTTCTTCAACGGATTGCCTTCTCACCGGGCCTAATTCTGCACCCACCCAACCAAGTGGCCTGGGGGGAAGATTCAGAGTTAACAAAATGGTAGGGAGAAAATTAAATGCCTGGGCTCCTGTGAAATCTTGCTTTGAAGACCTGCTGTTGTTATGTCAGTAGTTATTGCAAAAAATAAGTAAATAAATAAAAATAAAAGTCATTCAGTGAGGTGGCATCAAGCTGGTTATTTTCATCTGATAAAAGACTTAGCTCCTCTTCAGACCAGTTCTTTCCTGATCACCCATAGTGGTCAAGAGAGGTGACCATTTTAACACCCAAATTAGGTCTATAATATTGTAAGGAATCCTACACAGATAACGTTTCCTTTATTCTTCTCTAGATTAGAAAGTCTTTTTAAAAAATTTACTTTCATGGAGTAGAGTTGAATTATAATGTTAGTCAGTGCTGTACAGCAAAGTGACTCGTTTATACATACATGTATATTCTTTTTCATATTCTTTTCCCTTAGGGTTTATTGCAGGAATGGCACCCCACTCCAGTACTCTTGCCTGGAAAACCCCTGGACGGAGGAGCCTGGAAGGCTGCAGTCCCTGGGGTCGCTGAGGGTCAGACACGACTGAGAGACTTCACTTTCACTTTTCACTTTCATGCATTGGAGAGGGAAATGGCGATCCACTCCAATACTCTTGCCTGGAGAATCCCAGGGATGGGGGAGCCTTGTGGGCTGCTGTCTATGGGGTCGCACAGAGTCAGACACGACTGAAGTGACTTAGCAGTAGCAGTAGCAGGCTACATTACCTTGTTGTCTATCCATTCTATATATAATAGCTTGCATCTGTTAATCCCAAAGTCCCAGTCCATCCCTCCACCACGGTTCTTAACAAAAGAGTGTTTCCAGGTATCTGGAGGGAGCATTGCCTAAATTATACAGTGAATTCTTTCTCTGTCTCTTTAAGAGGTTCTGATAAGTTAAGTGCATTTCTGATAAAAAGAAAGTGAAAGGGAAGTGAAGTCGCTTAGTCATGTCCGACTCTTTGCGACCCCATGGACTATAGCCTATCAGGCTCCTCTGTCCATGGGATTTTCCAGGCAAGAGTGCTGGAGTGGACTGCCATTTTAAGAGCTTACAATATGTTGATTCTCCACTTTTCTCCTAGTTCTGTCTTACTGCTATGGACCTTGTAGCATTCAATGGTTTGCTCTGTTATGGGATTGAAATTCATATACTGAAGTCCTAAGCCTCAGAACCTCAGACTGAGACTATGTTTGGAGACAGTACCTTTAAGGACGTAATTGAGACAAAATGAGAGCCCAAGTGGGTGGGCCCTAATCCAGCATGGCTGATGTCTTTGTAAGAAGAGGAGATTAGGACCTGAACACAGAGGAAAGGCCATGTGAAAACCCAGGAAGAAGGTGGCCTTCTTCAAGCCAGGCTGAGACGCCTCAGGAGAAACCAACACTGCTGATACTATGATCTCAAACTTCCAGCCTCTGGACTGTGAAGAAAATACATTTCCATTGTTCAGGCCATCTAGTCTGTGGCACTTCGTTATTGCAGCCCCAGGAAACCGAGGCACTCTGGGCAGCTACACTGGTGGTTGAGATGCAGAGAGCTTCCTTGGTGATGGAAACACTAAGGTGGGGGAAGATACACATGATGTTGCCTCTATAGGCATTAGGGGAGAGGGTGTGGGGACTGTGTGCCGTGTGGGTTCAGGGCAGCGTGAGGAATTGAAGACAAGAAGGCCTGGGCGTTGCTAACACAAAGTCTGGATGTTTAGGCTGCCAGGGCTTAATCTTCCTTCATTGACAAGGTTAATTTACTTAAAAAAAAAGACAACCAATAATTGTTTTTAAGAGGGTAACAGGAGAATGCTTGTGATGAAAACAGCCATCCTCTGCTCACCCTCACCCTTCCTCCCAGTAGCAACCACCTTCAACTCTTCTGGTTGTGTCCTCTACTATTAAGTTCATCTTTTAAATAATATGTTTATATTCTTATTCTATTCACTCAATGAATATTTAATGAGGTTCAGTCCTAGTTGCAGGTACCCAGCAGTGAATAAAATAGTCCAAATTCACTGTCCCCATGGAGCTGATATTTCCTTGGGGGAGGAGAGCGAGGAGCAAAATGAATAGGTAAATTGTGTGAGATGTAATAATGCTACTGTGAAACCATGTCATACAAGAATGTGATATCTGAATTAAAAAGCACACCCCTAAAACTGGAATTAAGCAAAGGAATGGCTCATAAGGACATCTGAGGATGAAGATTGCAGGGACAGAAAACACAAATACAAAGCCCCTTAGATGGGGGTGCTTAAGACGTGCTTTAGAAACAAGAGCAGTGAGGAAGTGGAGTGAGCAGGGGTAGTCCTGTGATGTGGATGGAGAGGACAAGGAAAGTGCAAAGAAGGGTGATGGAGAGTCTTGAGCCCACCAAAGCTTTCAGCTCTCACTCTGAAAGATGGGAGCCATGGGAGGATTTTGAGTAGAGAAGTGACAAGATCCAGACCAGACAGGCTTAGCAAGAGCCTTTCTGGCTGCTGGTGTGAGATGAGATGGAAGAGGGGCTGAGCTGGAAGGAAGCAGTAACCAGGATACTGTAGCCACATGGCCTAGAGGGTGAGGAATGGGGGAGCTTGGGGGATATTTTGGAGGTAGAGTTGGTTGGATTAACTGATACGTTGAGTTGAATGAGCTGATATATTGCATGTGGGGGTTGCTGGGAAGAAGAAAGTCAAGGATGATGCCAAGCTTTTGGCTTCAGGAACTGAAGAATGGAATTTCCACTGACAACACTGGGTGAGCTTTTATAAAAAGCAAATTCAAGAGGGAGCAGCATGGTCTAGGACAGTTAAAGTTTATCTGTTGTCATGATGGAATTAGCAGCAGCTTCCTTTCCCTCTCAAAAACACCCCTGTTAGTCTGATTGTTATGGTTGCCTTGCTCTTAAGTGGGGATATCAAGAAGGCAGAAGAATGGGGGATTTGGTGAGAGGCTGTGCTGGGTACAGACTGTCAGATCCTTCAACATCTGTACCATTTGCACGTCAAAATAAGTTTAAAATTCAACATGTCACTTGCAATCTCCACTAGAGATTTCACTCCCAGGGTTCGCCATTTATTTATATAGTTAACAAACACAGTGAACACATTAGGTGCCAGGCATGGTTCGAGGTAGGTTGTAAATAGTTACTGACTTTATCATCATAATGGTTTTACAGGGGAGAAGAGTGGCTATAGAAACTTATATTGAGAAAAAAGAAATATTGTTATGAATTTTGAAAGCCTTTCTCAATATCTTTCAGATCTCAGAGTCCACTGTTGTTGAGAAATCATTTTCCTTCTTAATATATGTTATCTGATCCACTTTTGTAAAGACTTCTTGTCCCTAGCTTTCTAAAATGTCAAGAGCCTCAGTGCAACATTTTTGGGTCATTGCATTTTGTCCCTACGATTTGGAGAAGACTCAAACATGTCAGTCTGGGAAATTTGTATTCATTCTCTCCCTCAGAATTTTTTCTGTGTGAACATCTTTCACTGGGTTTCTCTCTCTTTTTATTTTGTTTTCTATCTTCTGCTCTAATTTCTGAAAAAAAAATTCTTAACTTCTAACTCTTTCCTCAAACATTTTATTTTGGCTTTTAAAAAATTTTTATTTTTCTCTCAAGAACTGTTACTTCTCCTCTGATTGGCCTCTTTTCTTAGCAGTTTGCTTGTGTTTCATTGGTGCAATATTTTGCCTTATTTCTCTGGGGATGCTTATTTATTTTTGCTGTTCCTTTGGCTTCCTGAACCATTCTGGCTTCTTTCAGTAGTGCCATAAACTTTGGGGGCATATATTTGTTGATTTGATTTAGTCTCTCTGTGTCAGGATGGAGGCTTTTCATAAATGTCCATTGATGCTTGGTTTTCTAGTCATATCAAAATATGAGGCTGAAAGTTGTGGAGTACTCCCTATGCCTCTTGAACTTGTCTTCTACTGGAGGATGGCTTTGCAGTGAGATACCCCATCCCACGCTTGCCTACCTCTTTTTCAAAGGGTTCTTCCAGTTCTTCAGAGGAAAATTCTGTCTAAGAGATATTGGGCTGGAGGATAGGGGCCAGCTTCCCACCTTCCAGTGTACATTTTCATTTTGTTTCCCTGTTTTAATCATAATCTGACCTCCATTCCAGCCTACTCTCACTGTACTTGGTGCACCTAATCCTGAGTTTCTCAGGGATTTTTTTTTTTTTTTCTACCATAATTCAATTGCGTGGATATGGTAGGGACCTGGCTTCATGGGCCAAGAGGGGAGTTCCATACTTCCAAACTAACACGCAGACTTTCCACCCATATCCCTACTATGAGCCCCTGGATGAAATCCCAAGCCCCCAGCAGGCTTAATGGACTTGCTTTTCTGTATTCTCTTTTGCAAGTAGCATTTACATCTACTGGATCTGCTTTAGTTCCCCCAAATTTTTAATACATTCTCTCATCCCTTGTTGTCATCTTTCCTGTTCTCTTTGTCTTTTTTTGGATTTGATTGCTTTTTAAAAAAGTTTATGTCTGTTTTTTCAGAGTTTGGAAGGGGCAGAAAATAGATCCATGCTTGCTATGCAACTAATTGACATTTGATCTAAAACCTATCCACACACACACACACAAAAATCAAATCCTATTTTGGATACATTGTTGAGATAGATAAAAACTACATTTCGAGTTATCAATCAAACTTATGCCTCTGCATCTTATAAGTTTCAACCTTCCCCTTGAGAAAAAAAAGCAAATACATAAGCCAGGTCAGTAGCTTATAGAAAATGCTAATTTAATTTTTTGTCTCAAAAGCATTCAATAATTCATGTAAGTTGATTCATTATTTTAGGAGGAGCTAGCCCCTCCCCCCACCAACCAAATGTTGGTAGGCTGCGCTTTCTCTGCCTTTGTGCTGATTCTGACTTCTGTGACAGTGGATCAGGTTGAGAGCAGTTTTCTATGAACAGCCCACGGTCTTTCATCAGAAGTAAAGTTTCATGATGTATTTATTCCCTTGCCTTTGCACTCAGGTGATGGGATAGTCTGTCTCCCAAGAGAGTTGACAGGACTTTTGGAAGGTCAGATCAGAGCTTTAGGGGTCATTCAGATCATGATGATAAAACACAGGACTGAAGCTGTCTGCACAGCTCTCAATCCTGGCTCTTGGTTTTCATGTGTGTACACATGATTTTTTTTTTACACAAATGACACCATACTCAATGAGACTGACATGCTACCTACTGTGCTAATGAGGCACCTATGGTATCATACCATATGTGCTGTTTTGCAAGTTATATTTTCACTCAACTATTTGTTTTGGAGCTTTTTCCCATGTTGATTCATGTAAACTTTATTCATCACTTTTAACTTCTGAATACCATTCCAGTAAATAAAATGCCATATTTTATGTATTGGCAAGTTTCCTAGAGCCACCAGGTGTCTCTTAAGAAGCCTACAGAAGGATGTCTGAATCATGGACTATAAGAAAGTCTCCTCCCTTAAACTAAGATTTCTAGTCCTTTCAGCAAGTTCTCCATTCTCTGCTGGACCAGGTGTTTCTCCTCCCTTGCCAGAACATAGGTACCCAGCCAGATCCCCTCAGATGGCCATCTCTTCCTTATTAATTGATGGGATTAGCAGGCAGTCAAAGCAGAGATTTTATGCACCCATGTCTTTCAAATGTCACTGGGTACTCAGGTGCCCACTGCTAGTAGTTCCAGGAAGTAGGGGTGCACTGCTGCAAATGGGTTCCTACACTTGATCACTGCCTCCAGTTGAGCTTGTGGGAAATCAGACACCAAGACATCATTCAGGGCATGTTTTGAGCAAGTTAATGCAATCATAAGACACAAATAACTGTCACCTGAATTGCTAGAATGGTTGTGAGGAATCACTAATTAAATAGATTATAAAGCATTTTATTGTTATTATTTGCAAAAAGCCCATCAGAGAAATGGAGGCTTAGAGGCTGGCATCAGGTCAGCATGAAATCTCCTTCTCAGGAAAACAGACTCTATCTTGCAATTCATGAAGCTATGAAATTTCTAATTTGAGGATTTGTGAAAAGATGCACAATCTGTTGCTTCATACAGTCCATGACTGGATACGGTTTGGCCCATCTGCTCATTGGAGAATCGCTTGGGTATGCCTTCTCTTTCGTATTTTAATTTCAGGTGTAGGTGTTTGGAAAAGGGAGTTACTAAAATTAATTGTATCAAGATGAGATATGTAAACTTATAAAGTGAAGCCACATGTTTAGCAATGTTAAACAATAGTTCTGTCCAGTTATCTCTGCAGAAAGTTCTGATGGGCACAGATATATATTTACTTCTACGTATTAACCACCTTTCTATTAAGAGAGGAAACATTTTAAAAAGTATTTTGTACTTAGCTCAGAATTTGGTGAAGAGAATTTTGACAGTGGTGGTGAGCATTTGAAGGTGAGAGGGAGTTTCAGTTATTTAATTAACAAATAGTTTCTGTTTGCTCCCTTGATGTCAGAGCTTGAATTGAATGCAGGGTTAGGAAAAACAAAGATCGTCTTTGCCTTTCTGGAACTCTCAGTCTCCTGGGAGGCTCAAAAATAAATAATCATGCTAATGCATATGTGATTTCAATAGTGGAAGTGCTATGTTGACTGTGCCATATGTCACCGTGAGGAATGACCTGGCCTGGGAATCAGGAGAGTAGGATACCCCTTTTGTCTTGAGATCTGAAGAGTCAACAGAATTTTAGATGGGCCAGAGGAGGTGGATGAGCAGTAAGTGTGAAAATCTGTACCTGAAAAGGTGACAACACTTTTAAAGCCCTTGTTGTGAGGCTGTGTTGTGAGAGCAACTCAAACTCCATGACAGGCCCTACGGGACCGCAGTTCCGATTTCTTCAGAAGGATAAGTTTCAGTTTCCCCGAAATTAGCTCAGCACACAAAAGCCAATCAACTGCCAGCACGGGAAAATCAAATCAAGCCTGGGAAAAGAGAACCAATCAGGACCCATGGCCAGCCCAACCCCTCACCAGAGGGTGACCAATCAGACAAAGAGACTCCCATTTTTTGAATTTTGCGAGCAACAATACTCTTTATAAGCAATGTAATCCAGAGTTCGGGGCTCCTTCCTGTGGTCGCTGCGTCGGTGGCCCTGGGAGCCCCAGCTCGAGCTTGATAATAATACTCTCTTGCTTTTGCATCGGATATCGGCGCCCTGGTTGGTCATTGGGAGATTTTGTGACTTGGGCATAACAGGGTTAGGGTTGGGGGACAGAAAGCCCTGTCACCTGTCCCCAGAGGGTGGAGAGAATGGGCAGGTGGGAAAAGAGGATGCCTGGAGTGTAAGGAGGACCTGAAGGGGTAGGATTTGCACTGTGGTTATGCTGAAAGCAAAGGGAAACCAACGAAGTATTTGAATAAGAACACTTCGGTTACAGAGTAAACAAGGGGAGAAGAACTGGGAGCTCAAGGCAGCTGCATCTGTCCCTGTGAGAGTTATTTTACAAGACACACTACATACCGGTAGTGGTGAGGAGAGAGAGAGTGAAAGCAAGAGACCTGCAGACATGTGTGTATGTGTGTGTGTATGTGTGTGTGAAAGAAAGAGAGACCTGCAGACACGTGTGTGTGTGCGCGTGTGTGTGTGTGTGTGCGAAAGAGAGAGAGAGACCTGCAGACATGTGTGTGTGTGTGTGTGAGAGAGACCTGCAGACACGTGTGTGTGTGTGTGTGTGTGTGTGTGTGTGTGAAAGAGAGAGAGAGAGATGAGTTCAAAGCTTGAGGGGCTTCGGTTTTAAAGTCAAAGCTGGGGATATCATTCTGAGACAATTATAAAATTTAAACTGGGTCCTCCCTCTTTGATATCAGGGTGGTTAATAGAGCAACCCACAAAGAGAATTACAATGATAAGCTTCAGCTACAATGGTTTATATATTTTTCTACCACTTTTCATACAAGAACAGCAAAACCAAAAGCTGAAATTTAGCTCTGCCATGTTCCAATCGTGTGACTTTGAGCAATTTCTTAATGCTTTGAGCCTTAGTTTCTTCATTTCTGTTAACTAGTGCTAACAGTGTTCCTTGAGAGTTGAACAACCAGTCAAAGCATATAACACGTGTGTGTCTGTGTTTTTGTGCTTGTATGTGTATGTGTGGAGGGTAGTGGAGGACAATGGAGATTGGTGGGCTACTGTCTATGGGATCGCAAAGAGTCAGACACGGCTTAGTGACTGAACAACAATAACGTGTGTATGTGTGACTGTGTGTGTGTCTATGGATATCTGTGTGTGTGCGCGTAAACTGGCTTCCCCTTCTCCTGGACATCGCGCAGCAGGCACTCCCCACGGTCAGTGTGAGCTCCTCCCTCTTCCTTGGTGATGTGGTCCAGGTCCACACCGTCTCTTGTTGCCTTCAGGCAATGGCTCCCTGATTTAACTCCAAGGAGAACCGCTTCAGGAGTGAAAGACTGAACTCAGACCTGCGTTTTCAAACGTGTATGAGCACCTTTCTTTCAATGTGTAGCTAATAATTTAAACTCGAGTAGGTCTATATGGAGATTCTATAGGAAAAACACTGACTTTGGTGGAGGCCCAGGTAGCTTTGGGCAAGGACTCAAGTCTCTTGGATCTTGTCTTCTAATCAGGGTCAACCCCTGCCTGGTTTGCAGATAAAGTCTGATTGGAACACAGCCGCATCCATTCATTTACTTAGTGCTGAATAGTTTCCACAGAGACTAAATAATTGCCAGTGGACTGTAAACCCTCAAATATTTATTATCTGGCACTTGACTGACAAAGTTGTCCAACTGCTGAAATAGATCCTTGGTCTCAACCTTCCCTTTCTCCTCTTGTGTGTTTTCTTCCTTCCTGTCCACCCCAGCTCCTTCTTTCTTCTGTTTCTTTTTCTCTTTCTTCACTTCTGACTCTTTCTACCAACAATATATTATATATTAATAAAAGCCTTATACAAGACAAAAATGGGACTCATCTATTTCAAAGGTGTAGATGTGGGGATGGATTTCAGTTACTTCAATTTGAAAATCACTGGACTGAATCGTGGCTTCCCTGGTAGCTCAGGTGGGAAGGAATCTGCTGGCAATTCAGGAAACCCAGGTTCAGTTCCTGGGTTGGGAAGATCTCCTGGAGAAGGGATAGGCTACCCACTCCAGTATTATTGGGTTTCTCTGGTGGTTCAGATGGTGAAGAATCCACGTGCAATGCAGGAGACCTGGGCTTGGGAGACCTGGTTTTGATCCCTGGGTTGGGAAGATCCCCTGGAGTAGGGCGTGTTCTTGCCTGGAGAATCTCTATGGACAGAGGAGCCTGGTGGTCTAGTCTAGAATTTAAATCTTGACTCTTGAGAACTCTTTATAGATTTTAGAAAAATAGTCAAGTGAAACAATGTGACTTGCCACCTTCCCCCATCCCATCCCCGCTCCCCTACTGGCAAAACCCTTTCCTTTATTTGTTTTCATCTTCTGTTCCCCACGTGTTTCTTGTCACCCCTATAAGTCAGTCTGAGATCCCCAGTCCCTGCTGCCATCTAGCTGCCCAGGAACCCTACCCAGGGCATGCACTTGACCTTTGCCCCAGCATCTGCAGTTCCAGGCTTTTCTGGATCTCATCTCCGAGGGAGAAATTTCAGGTACTCTCCTCAGTATCTGCTTCCTACTGAGTGACAGCTGGATAATCAGATACATTAAGGCTGTTAATTTTATAAAGACTGTTAATTTTTACTAATAGCTTAATGAATTTATTCCTCCCAGGTAACATATTTGCATTCTAATCAGGGCTTTCAGGAGATGGTGTGCTAGGTAACCCAGAGGAAGGACTTCATCGGAGGGAATGCAGGCCACATTCAGAGAATTTAAGAGGCATCTAGAGTAAGAAACGCTGCTGGGTGCGGCTCACATCAGTCTATAAAAATGGCAATCCATTCCCCTTGTCCTTGCCACTTCACTATTTCATGCCACTTTGCTCAGATGAGTAGGCAGCTTCATGTATTGGGCTGTGTCTCTTCTACTTATAAGCCAAATGACCATGAGCATGTGACGTGACATTTCTGTGGCTCGGACTCTATCCGTCCATTGCAGTGATAAGAGGAAATCAGCTTAGTTTTCCGCATATAAAGGTCTCAATAAATGTTCCTTATTTTCCCATCAAAGTGCAATGCAGACCTCTTACGTATGGGATAAGAAATTTTCATCTTTGTCTCAGGCGCAACAGGTTCACTGATTTAGAAGATAAAACTGTTGGGGGGACCTTCCTTGTGGTCCAGTGGTTAAGACTTCACCTTCTAGTGCAAGGGGTGTGGGTTTGACCCCTGGTAGGGGAGCTAAGACCCCACATACCCAGCAGAAAAAAAAATCAAAACATAAAGCAGAAACAATTTTGTAGCAGATTCAATAAAGACTTTTAAAAATGGTTCGCGTTAAAAAAAAAAATCTTAAACTTTTTTGTCTTTTTCTCTTCTCCATCTCATTCTTCAAGGGGACAATAATTGAAATCAGAGAAGTCAAAGGCACAAGAGACATTAGAAAATAAGAACTTGCGTAATTTACATCTCAAACGCAAGGAGAGCCTAACTGGTTTATTTAGGGTCATCAGAGGTCTAGTTAGCAGCAGATGTAGAGCTGGAAAGCAAGCCTCCAAATTCCCAGTCTCTGCAAGTCAGAAAGCAAATAGCACATTTCCTCCCCTGAAACTTCTATCCTATACCAAAGAAAATGCTGAATCAAAACTCCGCCTTTGGAACAACACACATAAAGAATTGCTCAGGAAACCTCCAGGACTGGTAAGGTGGCATATTTCATCCCATTTGGACGAGGGAAATGGTCAAGCTCTCAAATCCACTTAATGAAGCCAAAAAGTAGGTCATTGTATCTTGCCCATCATTTATCATCTGTTTCTTAAGTCTGTTTCTGTAACTAGCAATGAAACCTGACTTCATCACATTTATTATGGGATGAAAACTGAGCTTCTGTGTGTTGATGGCACAGATCTGGGGACTTACCCTGCCCACTTGAACTTTAAATAGACCTCTTACCGTTTATGCTGTATTCATTCCACCATGCAAAGAGCTCTCTCCTCATTGCTGGAGAGCCTAACAAGAAAGTGGCCAGCTGCTTCAAGTAGCCCTAGTCTTGAGGGTAATAACAACCTAGCCGGCTGCAGGTCTCTCCTCCCACCCCTCTTTTCAATCCCCATGCAACTGTTTGAGTCTCTCCTCGCACCAGCTGCCCCACCCTCCCTTTCAAAAATTACTTTCAGTAATTACTCCAGCTCAAGGATGCTGTCCAATCTAAAAGAGCTAATGAGAACCAGTCCTTCAATCTAAACTGTAATCAGCTTATAACAAGCTCCCTTTTCCTGTGCTTCATTACTGCGACACAATCTATTTTTCATACCTCAAAATGATAAGGCAGAGTTGGGGGGAAAGAATCTCTATCACCAGGCTTGCATGAAAGGGAGATGGGCTTAAGCATGCAGAATTGATTTATTAGCATTCTTCTATTGCTTTGGTGGCTGCATCTTTGAAAGAAGTTAATATCGTATTTTTGATTTGGCCCTAAGAACAGCAGGGCCTGACAATCAAGCATGCTTATTACCAGCCAGGAAGGGAAAAAAAAAAAAAAAGCCCAGTGGAGCTCAAGTGCATCGTGATTTATTTGGACATGTGGAGACTTGGAGCAGAAAAGCATTTTAAATTCTGTTGGGGCATCTGCCAATGCTTTCTTTATCAGAGTGTTTGTTCTCCCTGAAATATGGATGATTGTTACCTGTAAACCTGTTAGCTACTTACCTGCCTTACTTTTCATGTGTAAACTCTTCATTGTTCGTTTCCAAAGAAAGAACATGGAGGGCGCCAGCCACAGGGGTTCTCACTAGGAGTTTGGGAAATCTGCTTGCCTAATATTGTTGAGTCTGTTGATAAACACCCAGACTATTTTAATCTCCTTTCCAAGTTTATCCTCCTGAGTTCATTTCCAAACTGTCATGTTTTGCCTGGTGTGATTAAAGCCGGGCCTGACGAAGTGGCTGCATTCTCCTGGCATGATTTCCTAGGCACGGAGGCTGTGGCAGAGCATGCCTATTAATCCCACCCTAATGATTAAAGAGGCTGATGGGCTGCAACATCTGATGGGTTAATACCGGTAGCCGAGTCCTTGGGTTTAATCCAACTCAGGCATCACTATGAATGAGACAGTTTGATGAGCTTCAGTAAGGCTGGGGCTGCTGTCATTGTCCATTTTAGTCTCCAAATACCAGGAAAAGATAAAAGCCAGTCTCAAAGAGCTAGACAGCTCCTAGGAGTTTGAATGTCAATAGCATAAAGATATCAAATGCAGATTGGAGTATTTTTGTTAAATAACTGTTAACGGGCAGAGAAACCACACAAAGAACACCAGTGCACTATTCTACTAAGCTCCCTGCCAAGAACAGAAAAAAAAAAAAAAAAGAACTCATTAGCCAGATTTTAAAAGTTGTTTTTCACTGCTTTATCTAAAAATGTGTAAAACATGAAGTTAAATTGGAAAATCTTTTACCCCGTTCCTTCATTGGTAGAAAATAAATGCGTGCAACTCATTTAAAGCTAGAGGCTCAACAATTTACTCATTAGACACAATAATCAGTAAGCTGGTATCTCCACTCAAGTGGGGTCTTGATCAGACAATCAGGGAAGGTGGGTCTCGGCTGCCTCTCCATCTTCAATAGTGCTGGGATCCAACTTGCTTTTAAAATTGCAAGGCTGTCAGAGGACCCAGATAGAGCAACTGCACTTCAGGCAAGTCCATAAATTAACTTCTAGTAGTTATGGCATTCTGAGAGAATGGAGCTTTCATTGGAATTCATGGTTCGTCTGTTTCAGGAATGTTATGTAACCATGCCTGTTATGCAGGGAGAATGTTCTAACTGTCATGTTTGCAGAAAGGAATTTTTCTTGCCAAAGCAAGACTTTAGGTTATCATCCTCTCCTCCTTCTGCTTCCCTCCCTTCCTCCCTCCTGGACTCTTTCTTTTTGAAGGTGACCATCTGAAAACATGTAAAGGGGAATGCCTTTAAATTTGATGCCAGGGGACAGAATTCATAGCCTCCTCCAGACTTTTCAATCAGGATTTTCTTGTATGGGTGTTAGAGTTGAAGGAATTTGAGTTGGCTGGCTGAATATATGAATTTATACATCACTGTATTATTTTCTTAACGGATGTTGATTTCCAATATACTTAGCCTCTCTCATGTTTTATCTACCTGCCCATAAGCATCACAATTGTGAATTGTGTTGCAAGTAAAAACCCAGGTTGCTGTCATGCATATAGATCTTTGCTAAAGATAAAAGTGAAAGCACCAGATTGTCTCAGGAATAATATAAATTTACAATCTTGTATGGTGACTTTCATCTTAGTCAACATATACACAATATGCAGTAAATCTTTATTTCTAACTAAGAACATTTATTGACACCTTCTGTATGCTGAAGAAGAATACTAGGTATTGAGAATATCAGATGTGTGATTCCTGGAATCTAAATAAAGATTTTTCTTGATAATGTTAAGAAAAAGGGGAAATAATAATTTAAAAAGACTACTCTTAAAGATATATCTAAAAATAATATTCAGATTTTAGTTTGGGAAGATACATTTCTATTGGTTATATAATGAAGCTAGTCAGTGTATCCACGAGTACTTAAAGATGTTTGATTTGTTTGATGACCAATTTAGGATTATACTTTAAAGTTTCCCCAGATAAGCCAGGGAATATGTAAATGATTTTAAACACATAATAGCTTCAGTGCAATTTCTTAGGATGTAAAAACACATGAAGAATCCTTATTGTCAAGGACTTTAAAACCTAATAGAAGGTATAGAAACACTGAAATCAAAGTTTAAAAATATCTATATATTGTATTTATAAATATAGTTCAAATTAAACTAATAAATTTTTCGATAGCTAATGCATTTTTAAGTGAAAAAAGTTTAAAAGCATACCTGGAAACTTTTATATTGATTAGAAATATTTTGAGGAAACTGTTTATGACTTGTGGCAAAAAATGAATTCTGTGGTGATTTTACACTGAGGGCCACATAGAAGGTGAGGAAGACAATCGAGATAAAATCACTGCAGATCCATGTGCCTAGATTTTAGAACTAATGTTTCTTGTGTGTTTCATTTCATTTTCCTTTCTCCCATCTGTCCTACCACTTCTTCTTACCTCCCTCAAGACTTGGGTGTATCATGTAACTCATCTGTGACTTTTTCTCTTTAAAATTTCACTTTTATAGAAGAATATTATTAAAAAAAAACATTTTGTTATAGAAAACAGTCTAATTTCTTAAAAGAGAGTTTCATAATATACAATTTTATCATGGTAACTTTATCATTAAGAACACTTCACGATGTAACCTTATTATTGTTAATAAAAAGCTGAAATAGCGCCTTAACATTTTCACTCAGTGTTTTTAATATGAAACAGTCATGGGTTAATCTTTCAGAGAGGGGCTTAATAAAATGGAATATTATGAAAATGTATAAATATTATAATATAAATTGGTTCTAGTTAGCAAGCTTGCATCCTCTTGATCGAATATAAAAATAATCCTTTGGGGATTTATTAACCTGAGATCCAAGCATTAGTTATGGATTTTCTTCTGAGAATCCATTTGATCAGTTTGCAAATCTAAGTTTTTAGCTTTGCCTTGAACTGAAAAACAAACTTCCCAGGTGGCCCTAGTGGTAAAGAACTTGCCTGCTAAAGAGACACAGGTTGGATCCCTAAGTTGGGAAGGTCCCTTGGAGTAGAAAATGGCAACACATCCCAGTATCCTTGCCTGGAGAATCTCATGGACAGAGGAGCCTGGCAGGCTACTGTTCACAGAATTGCAAAGAATTAGACACGACTGAACTGAAAACGCAAGAATGAAACTGGTGACTTTGAAAAGGCAGAGAGAAATGGAATTAATAAAATGTTATTCATTGCTAAGATTTCTAATCCGGGCAATAAATTCACATGATAAATAAATTCAAACAATAAATTCAAAGAAATAAATTCAAACAATGGCAATGTACCATTGTTTTAGGCCTGGGCATGGGCACCTGTGCATCTCATGTTTTCTATTTTTACATTTACATCTCATGTTCTACTTGGTACTGTGGGGGGTCAGAGGGCACCCCAAATATGAGTGACAGGAGATGGTGAAATAGGGATAGGCATGTAGGAGGAGGAAGTGGGAAGATCCCAAGTTCCTTGAATAGTCTTAGAATTCTGCTTTAGGGTAATCAAACCAGAGGTCCACATGGATAACGATACTATAAGTAACACTAACTCTTGGTGTTAACATATTTCTCAGTTCTGTTCAATAGATGTCCAGGAAGATATCATAGAACTGGTGGCTGTGAGCTGGGAAATCAAAGAGGAAAATTTGAAAACTAGGAGACAGAATAAGAACATTCAAGAAAGGATCCACAGTGTATAAAGAAGAAATGCTTCTGAGGAGTATTTGATTTACAAGTTGCAGACATCATCTAGTTCAGTTCAGTTCAGTTCAGTCACTCAATTGTGCCTGACTCTTTGTGATCCCATGGACTGCAGCACGCCAGGCTTCACTGTCCTTCACCAACTCCCGGAGTTTACACAAACTCATGTTCATTGAGTCAGTGATGCCATCCAACCATCTTACCCTCCATCAAACCCTTCTCCTCCTGCCTTCAATCTTTCCCAGCCTCAGGGTCTTTTCAAATGAGTTAGCTCTTCCATCACGTGGCCAAAGTATTGGAGTTTTAGCTTCAACATCAGTCCTTCCAATGAGAACCCAGGAATGGTTTCCTTTAGGATGGACTGGTTTGATCTCCTTGCAGTCCAAGGGGATCTCAAGTGTCTCTTTTAACACCACAGTTCAAAAGCATCAATTTCTAGATGCTCAGCTTTCTTTATAGTCCAACTCTCACATCCAACATGACTACTGGAAAAACTGTAGCCTTGACTAGACAGACCTGTGTTGGCAAAGTAATGTCTCTGCTTTTTAATATGCTGTCTAGATTTGTCATAACTTTCCTTCCAAGGAGTAGGTGTCTTTTAATTTCATGGCTGCAGTCACCATCTGCAGTGATTTTGGAGCCCAGAAAAATAACGTCAGCTACTGTTTCCACTGTTTCCCCATCTATTTGCCACAAAGTGAGGGGACCAGATGTCATGATTTTAGTTTCTTGAATGTTGAGCTTTAAGCCAACTTTTTCCACTCTCCTCTTTGACTTTCATCAAGAGCTCTTTAGTTCTGTTTCACTTTCTACCATAAACGTGGTGTTATCTGCATATCTTCTGCTTCTGTTAGGTCCATACCATTTGTGTCCTTTATTGAGCCCATCTTTGTATGAAATATTCCCTTGGTATCTCTAATACTGATGTTATTGATATTTCTCCCAGCAATCTTGATTGTAGCTTGTACTTCATCTAGCCCAGCACTTCTTATGATGTACTCTGCATATAAGCTAAACAAGCAGGGTGACAATATACAGCCTTGACATACTCCTTTTCCTATTTGGAACCAGTCTGTTATTCCATGTTCAGTTCTAACTGTTGCTTCCAGACCTGCATATAGATTTCTCAAGAGGCAGGTCAGATGGTCTGGTATTCCCTTCTCTTTCAGAATTTTCCACAGTTTATCGTGATTCATACAATCAAAGGTTTTGGAATAGTTAATAAAGCAGAAATAGATGTTTTCCTGGAACTCTCTTGCTTTTTCCATGATCCAGCTGATGTTGGCAATTTGATCTCTGGTTCCTCTACTTTTCTCTAAACCAGCTTGAACATCTGGAAGTTCATGGTTCACATATTGCTGAAGCCTGGCTTGGAGAATTTTGAGCATTACTTTACTAGCGTGTGAGATGAATGCAAATGTGCAGTAGTTTGAGCATTCTTTGGCATTGCCTTTCTTTGGGACTGGAAAGAAAACTGACCTTTTTCAGTCCTGTGGCCACTGCTGAGTTTTCTAAATTTGCTGGCATATTGAGTGCAACACTTTCACAGCATCATCTTTTAGGATTTGAAATAGCTCAACTGGAATTCCATCACCTCCACTAGCTTTGTTTGTAGTGATGCTTCCTAAGGCCCACTTGACTTCACATTCCGGGATGTCTGGCTCTAGGTGAGTGATCATTCCATCATGATTATCTGGGTCGTGATGATTTTTTTTGAACAGCTCTTCTGTGTACTCTTGCCACCTCTTCTTAATATCTTCTGCTTCTGTTAGGTCCATACCATTTGTATAATTTATTGAGCCCATCTTTGTATGAAATTCCCTTAGTATCTCTAATTTTCTTGAAGAGATCTCTAGTCTTTCCTATTCTATTATTCTCCTCTATTTCTTTGCACTGAGCACTGCGGAAGGCTTTCTTATCTCTCCTCGCTATTCTTTGGAACTCTGCATTCATTGACCAATGTGGCAAGGAAGTTTTTCTTTTATTTAGGAAAAACTTTAGTAAAAAGTAGTATTTTACAGTACTTACAGGATTTATCCATATTTACGCTTTACTGTAGGGCTCAATTAGTACAGACAGTATCATTGCTGAATATGATATACAAGAAAAAATAGTTGGTAATTATACTATAGACTGGAGGTTATCAGTACAAATAACAAAATCATAAAGGTTTGGTGAGTTCACCATAGTAAGTCAGTTGGGGAAAAGTATGCTAAAACAATACACACGCAATCACTGATCGTTAACTTAAAAAAGAAAAGAAAAGAAAAAATCCTCATGAGTCAGCCAGAAACGTCACAGTCTTGCAGACTTTCTCTCTTTAGACCAAAGTAAATCTGTCTCTAAGAGGACATTCTCTGTCTGAGTCACGCTGATAAAACATGCTGAACAGAGAGACAGGAAGATGACACCTAAACAGTTTCTAGCCCTGGGGATGATCAGCATGGTAGAGGGAAAAAAATCATGTTTTTCAATGGCTAATTCTGTTTTCGAGTTAAAATAAACTTGGAAAATTATCTTTTACAAGAGAAGCATGTTTTCTTGTCATGAAAAGGCTTTTAACCACTTTTCACTCGTAAAATTTGAAATGTTTTAAGCATGGTTTTGGTTTGGAGTAATTTTTGCTTCCACAGTTGTTCATGGCGAGAAGTGTAACTCTCTGGTGATTAACATGTGCGTGCGTGCTAAATCGCTTCAGTCATGTCCAACTCTGCGACTCCATGGCCTGTAGCCCTCCAGGTTCCTCTGTCCAAGGGATTCCCCAGGCAAGAATACTGGAGTGGGTTGCTGTGCCCTTCTCCAGGGGATCTTCCCCACTCAGGGATTGAACCTGTATCACTTTGTGTCTCCTGTGTTAGTAGTCCAGTTCTTTACCATCAGTGCCATCTGGGAAGCCTGATGATAAACACATATTTATTGAAATGCTTTCTACAAGTAATGTTTATAGAAATGTTTTCTATAACTGCTTGGGGTGTTAAGAGCATTACAATAATTTATTTTACTTTGAAAATAACTCCTCCAGCCTTCTAGTGCTGCTGGATCTTCTTTGCTTTAGGGAAGTGAGTAGTTCGTGCACAAACTATGCTGAAGCAAGCTGATATAACAAATGCTATGAGGTCAGGAGGTCAGGTTTCCTTGGTTCTGGCTTCAGGCATCTGAACAGTGCTTCCTTCAGTTCAGTTCAGTTCAGTTCAATTCAGTCACTCAGTAGTGTCCGACCCTTTGTGACCCCATGGACTGCAGCACGCCAGGCCTCCCTGTCCCTCACCAACTCCCAGAGTTTACTCAAACCCATGTCCATTGAGTCGGTGATGCTATCCAACCATCTCATCCTCTGCCATCCCCTTCTCCTCCCATCTTCAATCTTTCCCAGCATCAGGGTCTTTCCAAATGAGTCAGCTCTTTGCATCAGGTGACCAAAGTATTGGAGTTTCAGCTTCAACATCGGTCCTTCCAATGAATATTCAGGACTGATTTCCTTTAGGATGGACTAGTTGGATCTCCTGGTTGTCCAAGGGACTCTCAAGAGTCTTTTCCAACACCACCGTTCAAAAGCATCAATTATTTGGTGCTCAAGTGCTTCTTTGGAAAGTGAAGTCACTCAGTCATGTCCAATTCTTTGCGACCCCATGGACTGTAGCCTACCAGGTTCCACCATCCATGGAGTTTTCCAGGCAGGAATACTGGAGTGGGTTGCCATTTCCTTCTCCAGGAGATCTTCCCCACCTAGGGATTGAACCTGTGTCTCCCACATGATAGACATTGTAGGCAGACGCTTAACCATCTGAGCCACCAGGGAAGCTGGGATGTTATGTTCAAAGTAGTTTATTTACCTTAGCCTTAACTTTGTTGGGAGCAAAATTTGCCCCCAAATTTCCAGAATTTCAGTACTTTTTATTTCCTGGGTATACTGGAGTGGTTGCTTATTCTAACAATACATACTTAAAATATCTCAATTTTGAAGCAAGTACTTGTCAGCCAGACCTATACTTTGCAACTGAAGAAAGGCACACAGACATGGCAAATTTAGCACATCTTCTCTAAAAGCATAATGAATTCCTCTCATCTCTCTTTTTTCTCTTTTTCTTCATCTAAACTTTCTTGTCTTTTATTCTGTTTCTCACCTGCCCTCTACCATTTTCAGGGTGCTTTGGAGAGTACCTACCCATTCATTAAGTTTAAATATTGTGTTTGCTATATATATCTTTTAAAAGGAATTGTTTGTGGATCAGCTTTCTGTCACATAAAAAGTACAGATTCCACTTTAGTTGGATCTTCCTGGACTCTTAAACTTAGCACTGAAATCCTTCCTGGGAGACAGTATTGAATAGTGACTATAAATTTACTCTTGTGACTCCAGCTTTGTGATCACCTTTGTGCCACTTATGACCTCAGTTTTTTGACCTTAGAGCACCTAACAGCTTCAAACCTTAGTTCCCTTGTTTCCATTTCACAAAATGAAGATGTGACAGAGGTGAAATGAGATCATCCACTTAAAATCCTTAATGTAGTCCTTGGGCCTTCCATGGTGGCTCAGATGGTAAGGGATCTACCTTCAGTGTAAGAAACTTGGGCTCAGTCCCTGGGTTGGGAAGATCCCCTGGAGAATTGAATGGCTACCCAATTCAGTATTCTTGCCTGGAGAATTCCATGGACAGAGGAGCCTGGAGGGCTACAGTCCATGGGGTCATGAAGAGTTGGATAAGTCTGAGCGACTAACACTTTCACTGATAGTAATTCTTCAGTTGAATTGAATATTCTTTATCAGCATCATCATCTTTGTCAAAGTGCCAAGTGGTGGAGGGTATCTTTTTGGAACATCAATTGCACTTGAGAATTTAAGGAAAAGAATTATCTGACTTTACTCATAAATAATTGAAAGTATCATTTGTACATTGAAACAAATGCAGCCTATTGCAGAATAGAATGCAAGTCATATGGATTTCTCAAAGTAAAATAAGACAACATAATTTTGTACTTGTAGCAGAAATCCTCTGATGGAGTCTTTTCACTTTCTTCTGACACTTGGGGTATTCTACTCCAGGGGATATTTTGAGAGGTGATGCTACTGGTTATGGGCTTCCCTGGTGGCTCAGAGGATAAAACATCTGCCTGCAATGCAGGAGACCTGGGTTCGATCCCTGGGTTGGGAAGATCCCCTGGAGAAGGAAATGGCAACCCACTCCAGTATTCTTACCTGGAGAATCCCATGGACAGAGGAGCCTGGCGGGCTACAGTCCACAGAGTCACAAAGAGTTGGACATGACTGAGCAACTTCAAATGGGATATAAAAGAGCCACAATACACATACAGTGGCATATGTGGTGGATTTGTAATGTAGCAACTTAGCTAAGCTTGTGTCGCATTTCCAACAACTTCTTTTCCTGAACAGTTCGATTTAGCAAGGACTATCAGAGACAGTTTTGGGGAGACGTAGATGGTGCATATGGAGTGATCATATTCCTTTTTACTGGAGAGGTCTGTGGTAATCATGAGGCATCATTGCCACCTGCACCTGTTGTCATTTACCTGATGGTTCACCTGCTTGGCATTGGGCAAGAGCTGGACCCTCAGCGTTTCCTTCTGGATCTTGTATCTCCAGCTCCAGGTTCATGACGAGAGGCAACTGCCTTTATAGCAGGTACAACTGGATACATAATTTCTGAGGCCTGAATGTACAATGAAAATATGGAGCCTCTGCTCTAATATTATTAAGAATTTCAAGATGGCAACAGCAGAACCTTAAACCTTCTGTGAATAACCATAGGAATGAGGTCTCTATACCACAAAGCCATCCATTTTTTTTTTCCACAGTGTTATTTCAATGACACCAGTGGAGTTTCTCTATTTTCTCTAATTCCTTCACTGAGGTTTATTTATTTATTTTTGGTAGTGGGAATAATATTTGAAAATCTTGAGAAGATCTGAGACTTAACAATGAGAAAACTCATGAAGATGACAAGATGTCAGGTCCTCCTTCAAGAACAAGGGGAGATCTGAGGAAGTGGAGAATGTCCTTTGGACAGACACATAGGCCACTGAAAGAATAGAGGTGGGGCTCTAGGGCAGATGTCAGCACACTTTCCCTGTGAGGGGTCAGAGAACACACATATTAGGCCTTGTGGGTCATATGTTCACTACAGCAACTACTCAGCTCTGGTATAATAGTACCATGAAAACAGCCATCCACAATATATAAATAAAGAAAGTGGATCCATTCCAATAGAACATTATTTATTGACACTGAACGTTGCAATTCATATCATTTTCATGTGCCACAAAATATTTATTGATTTTTTTCCAGCCATTAAAAAATGTAAAAACCATTCTTAGCTTTCAGGCTGAAAAAACAGGCAGCAGACTGGAGCTTGCCAATCTCTTTTCTAGAAACAAATATCCCTGATTATGTTTGTCTAAACTTGACTTGGCCACTAGACCAGAGTTTATGGTGGGTTACTAGGCATTGGGGTCACTGAAGAGCTATCACAACTCAGAATCCTGAGCCTCAGAAATCAAATCAACCCTATGTAAAATAACTGTTTAAAACTATATATGTAGAATATAAGTAGCCTTTTCTCTGATTCCCCCTTTTTGCTTATGAGGAAAGAAAATTTGAACACCAGACAATTCTAAAGGCTGAGACAAAACTACACATATAAATATATTTGGACACATATCTATACATTCATGTTTGGATAATATCCATCTCGGTACACACATGTGTGTACTAATGACATATGTATGACATCCCATATTTCTATCTATGAACATGTATGATTATGGATGCACTGGTACATGCTCATGCAATACAACATGTACAACATCTTGTTTCACAGCTATTTAAGACAGTGATGAAAACCCAAATGTTCATTTGAGAAAAATAACTGGTTCCTTACCATATACATGCTTTGACATAGGACGGAGTAGAAATGATCATATAACACTATCACCTCTGCTGAAGTTGGCGGTAGGGAAAGCAAATGTTATTTGTTCCAGGCTTCAAGCCTCATTAATATGTGTTGATGAGGTCCTTCACCACATCAACGAAGTACCATCTTTTAGAGATAATTGCTTTGAATAAAAGGTTTAAACATGGGTACAAAGTAAATTTTCTTAAAGTATCTAAATGAGCACACACATTCAACTATTGTTACAAATATTACTCACTCATGGATTTTATAGTGATCTGATTAATTTGAAATGATTTTCAGCTGAAGGACAAGACCGTTTAATCTCCTTAAAGTGCCATTCTTTGATTTTAGCCCACCTTTTTTCTTCCTTTAATTTGTATAGTTTTGCTTTAAACTTGACTTTCCCTTTCCCATTTAGAGAGATGTTCTCAAACACAAGACTAATTCCTGCTGGTAATGTTGCTCATTAGGAACATTTCCAGCAAGAGAGGTGAATGGTGCAGCAAATATCTCTTCATTTCCAGCATGGCAAATAATCTGTCAAGACAACACCCTAGCCAATTGTTTAATTGCGTATCAGGTTTAGGTGACAGAACTTGGACATGACATGACAAAAGGGCTTAGGAAGGGCTATCCATCTTCCTTCCCTTTAGAACAGCCGAGTCTTCAATAAAGACCTCTTTATTTCCTAAGGCATATAGAACCAGCCTTCTTACCTTTCAATTAGTAATGGAGGAACTTCAAAAAAGTGAGGTTTCATTTTGGTTTTTGCTATTGCTGGCAGGTTTCAGATACTTGGAGAGTTTAATGGATTCCATCTCCTCTTCTCCCCCCGCCCCTTTTTTTTTCATACTCTCAGGATGGTTACTATTAGAAGTTCATTGGCTTCTTTTTCTTCCTTGCATGCAATTAATTATTTTTGAGATATTGACCAGGAGAGAAAGAAAAGAAAAATCGTTTTGAAAAGATTATTTTTCTTCTTTTTTTAAAAAAATAATAACCACCTTTTAGAGCTGCTGAATGAATTCATCTGAATTACACCTTCACACATCATCACTTGCAAATAAATTCTTCTTGAACTTAGTTTCCTAAAATTTTCATAAAGTTTAGAATGTGCCCAAGATAAAAAAGGGTCTTTCTGTATTAATCTTATTTTTATTTTAAAGTTTGACCTATTTTTGGATCCCCTTCTTTTTAACAGTTCCTGAACTAGTTTGTTGGAGAAGGCAATGGCACCCCACTCCAGTATTCTTGCCTGGAAAATCCTATGGACAGAGGAGCCTGGTGGGCTGCAGTCCATGGGGTCGCTACGAGTCGGACACGACTGAGTGACTTCACTTTCACTTTTCGCTTTCATGCTTTGGAGAAGGAAATGGCAACCCACTCCAGTGTTCTTGCCTGGAGAATCCCAGGGCCGGGGGAGCCTGCTGGGCTGCCGTCTCTGGGGTCACACAGAGTCGGACATGGCTGAAGCGACTTAGCAGCAGCAGCAGCAGAACTAGTTTGTATCAAACTAGAGGTTAAGATTTCCAAATTATTAATATATGTACATCTGGAGACTGATCCATGGTACTAGATACAGCTACTTGCTGTAAATGTGTTAGAATCTCCCCTCCTAAATGTATTTGTTCTCCTGTTTCTACTTTGTGCAAGAGGAGACTAAGCCTTATTTTCACTTTAACCTCAGCCTAACCCTAGTGATCGCTATACACTAAATCACTCACCCATTCATCCATCCATTTAACGTGTTTTATTAGGTACCCACTCTATGCCTTACACTTAGCTATTTACTGGAAAAGTAATGGTGGGATTAAAACTCAGACACAGTCTCTTCCGCAGAGAACTTGGAGTCTAGTGAGGAATAAGATACTAATTTTTAAAAATCTCACAAATAATTATATGTTTTCATTGGAGGAGATGTACATGGGAACTTTTGATAGGACGAGTTTACCTGGTCAGGACAGGCAAGGAAGACTACCCCAAGGAAATGATGACAGAGCTGAGGAATAGAGGGTGAAGAAGAGGAAGAGGAAGACAAGGAGGGTAACTGGGGAAAAAAGGAATGGAAGAATGGAAACTAGAGAGGCAACGAACTACCCTTCCCCCACCTCCAAATCCCACATTAAAATAACAGCCCTCTATTTTTATGTTATGGATGACTAGGACTTGCACATGTGCTTTGAATAGTGGTGATGGAAGGATGGGTTTCCCTGGAGAACCACAAAGGATTTTGAGTCCTAACTAGAAGACAATAGAGAATAAAAACACCCGAAGATCTATTATGTTGGAAAAAGTGTTCCTTTTAAGAAAACATTTTTGCAAGTGGGTTTCTATTTCTCCTCCCAGCCTATCAGTCTTTTTTCATGTGGATCATCTACAGGAGACATGTTTGATCACTTTTAACCAGTTAGGTAGGTAACAATATTCCCACATCAAATCTTACATTGTGTCTCAACTCTTATTATTCTGGTCTTGGAAGAGTTAGGAAATGGCATATCTAAGATGTGAAGTAGGATATGTACCACATATACGAGTTTATGATTCAGGACGTGAGCTTGAATTAGAGCTTAGTTAAATCCCAAAGGGCTTCGCTTGTGGCTCAGATGGTAAAGAATCTGACTACAATGTGAGAGAACCAGCTTTGATCCCTGAGTCAGGAAGATCCCCTGGAGAAGGGCATGGCTACCCACTCCAGTATTCTTGCCTGGAGAACCCCATGGTCAGAGGAGCCTGGCAGACTGAAGTTCATGGGATCGTGAAGAGTCAGACATGACTGAGTGACTAAGACTTAAAACATAAGTTGAGCCATTTCTCCCTCAGTGTTCTTCCCTTTACGTCAGTGCAGTGTGTCCTCAATAAATAAATATATACATTTAATTTTTAAAGGAAGAAAAGCCTTACCTTCTCACAGCATCTTTAATTTTAGAAAGGCAAAAAGCAAGCCTGTCCAGAAATGGAGGCTTTCTTCTCCCATAATTTTCTCTCCTCCATTTTATTTTATTCCTAAGCTTCTATCTTTGTTCCTTTAACAATTTCATCTAGCCAGCCTTTCTTCTCGCATGCCCAGGGCTTGCAGGGGATGTGACCACGCTCTCTGCCTGTGGACCTTCAGCATTTAGCATTTTGCACTGCTGCCTCCTTGCTGAGCTAGGAAGCCTGGACCAGATTGGGAAGGAACACGTGTGAGCAGTTGTCCTTTGTTCTTGTCTTGGCTCCTCGCTCTGGCCATGTGTTCTAGGCAGGACTTCCAATTAGGGCGCCTGAAAGAAACGAGCAGATTGGAGGTGCCATGTCCTCCTCCGCCACCAGCAGGGCTGGGGGTGGCATAATATGCCACCCAAAACTCATCAGGAAAGACTTGTTTCCAAGGAAGGAAAATGTGGCATTTCAGCCCCCAGGTAAAGGATAGAACACATGGGAAGTGTGGTGGATCTGGGGCAGGGTGTAGATAAATCAGTGAGTCCATATTTTTGTAATAAGATGAATATGTCCCAAACCTGAGTATAATTTTTGCTTGTAACTGTTGCATATTTTGAAGTGCTGTGTCCTTAAGTGAGCTATAAGGTCATTCAGCCTTCTTTTCCCTTAAGCCTTCTTTTTCTGTTGTTACACTCACTATAGGTACTATATGATTAATACATGCATTAAACACCTGTACGCAAGTATATAAGTACCAAAAATACAGATACTTGGGTTTTGTTTGTTTCTACATCCTAGTGTCAGAATGGAACCTAGTACATGGTAAGTGCTAGCATAATATTCAGAATATTTATTTAATTATCGATTCAGTACTGGTAGTAACCAATCCAAAGATGTAAAAACAATCAGTATGCTAGGATGACCATCAATCTTGATAAACTCTCAATGAATGTTGGTTGAATGACTTAATGAAATGCACTGTTTCCACATAAGTGCTGAATATATACTTTTAAATTGATTTTTGAGAACTTACGTACATAAAATAGGTCTGTATGGATGTGAGAGTTGAACTTTAAAGAAAGCTGAGTGCCGAAGAATTGATGCTTTTGAACTGTGGTGTTGGAGAAGACTCTCGAGAGTCCTTTGAAATGGAGGGAGATCCAACCTGTCCATCCTAAAGGAGATCAGTCCTGGGTGTTCATTGGAAGGATTAATGTTGAAGCTGAAACTCCAATACTTTGGCCACCTGATGAGAAGAACTGACTTATTTGAAAAGACCGTGATGCTGGGAAAGATTGAGGGCAGGAGGAGAAGGGGATGACAGAGGATGAGATGGTTGCATAGCATCATCGACACAACGGACATGTGTTTGGGTGGACTCCAGGAGTTGGTGATGGACAGGGAGGCCTGGTGTGCTGTGGTTCATGGGGTCGCAAAGTCAGATACGACTGAGCGACTGAACTGAACTGAGCCATTTCACATACACTTACTAAAACGTGTATATGAATATAAAAAATTTTCAGCTTGTCTAATAATCAAAGGCACACAAATTTAACATGTTGTATTGTTGTTTCTCTGAACTTCCAAAATGAAGACAAATAATGTTTCCTGAACAGACATGAACGTTGTGAGTGAGCAGCTCTGGAGTCCAATTATTCTACAGGTCACTCTCTCTAGCCTGGAAAATGGTCATTCACATTGACCTATAATAGGATAAATGGATAAAATATTACATATATTCCACAAACTTTTAAAATATATTTAAGAGTGTTTTGCTGAGTAATTTCTCCTGTAAATTTTATTGTAAAAAATTACTTTATAAATGCACAAAGTTATACTTATGTTCATCATACAGTTTTTAATAATAATTAAAAAATGAGAGTTGCTCAAAATGTTCAAAAACAGAGAATCACTAAAGACATTATGTTGCATCCACATTAGGTTATCCTGTCTATGCGGCACCTGATAAAAGGGAGTTTGCACATTATAATAACACATAGGAGTGATAAAAATTGATATTTATTCACCAAATTGTTATATCAAAGGTGGTCTAGCTACCAAAAGACCACATTCCATTCAGAAATTATTGAGCATAAAAAAGAACGACCCCCTCAAAAAAACAGTATTTATACTTTTTAATTTTTGTTCGAAAAACACATACCTACATGGAATATATGAGATCAGTTGGCACTAATTATAGAGTATCTGTGCTCTATAGTATCTGTCAGTCAGTCAGTTCAGTCACTCAGTCATGACCGACTCTGCGACCCCATGAATTGCAGCACACCAGGCCTCCCTGTCCATCACCAACTACCAGAGGTCACTCAAACTCATGTCCATTAAGTCCGTGATGTCATCCAGCCCTCTCATCCACTGTCATCCCCTTCTCCTCCTGCCCCCAATCCCTCCCAGCATCAGAGTCTTTTCCAATGAGTCAATTCTTCTCATGAGGTGGGCAAAGTACTGGAGTTTCAGCGTTAGCATCATTCCTTCCAAGGAACACCCCCCCAGGACCGATCTCCTTTAGAATGGACTGGTTGGATCTCCTTGCAGTCCAAGGGACTCTCAAGAGTCTTCTCCAACACCACAGTTCAAAAACATCAATTCTTCGGCACTCAGCCTTCTTCACAGTCCAACTCTCACATCCATACATGACCACAGGATAAACCATAGCCTTGACTAGACGGACCTTAGTCGGCAAAGTAATGTCTCTGCTTTTGAATATGCTATCTAGGTTGGTCATAACTTTTCNGACTCTCAAGAGTCTTCTCCAACACCACAGTTCAAAAACATCAATTCTTCGGCACTCAGCCTTCTTCACAGTCCAACTCTCACATCCATACATGACCACAGGATAAACCATAGCCTTGACTAGACGGACCTTAGTCGGCAAAGTAATGTCTCTGCTTTTGAATATGCTATCTAGGTTGGTCATAACTTTTCTTCCAAGGAGTAAGCGTCTTTTAATTTCATGGCTGCAGTCACCATCTGCAGTGATTTTGGAGCCCAAAAAACAAAGTCGGACACTGTTTCCACTGTTTCCCCATTTACTTCCCATGAAGTGATGGAAGTGATCTTAGTTTTCTGAATGTTGAGATTTAAGCCAACTTCTTCATTATCCTCTTTCACTTTCATCAAGAGACTTTTTAGGTCTGCTTGACTTTCTGCCATAAGGGTGGTGTCATCTGCATATCTGAGGTTATTGATATTTCTCCCGGCAATCTTGATTCCAGCTTATGCTTCTTCCATCCCAGTGTTTCTCATGATGTACTCTGCATATGAGTTAAACAAGCAGGGTGATAGTATATGTAGTATAGGATAGATATTACAGCTTTATCTACATATCACTACATAGATAAAGAGATAAGGAAAATCTGAAGTAGTCTATCCTAGTATGTTCATGGCAGTAATTTACTGGGAACTGGGTAATTATTTTGCTTTCTCTCTTGTTGTCTTTGTTAATCTGCATTTTCTAACTTTTCTACCATTACCATGCATTTCTTTTGAAACTAAAAGTGAATAATAATAAGTGGATAGAGAGTATCCCTCTGGGATTTTGGTAAAGTGAAATAAAAGTGAAGTGAAGTCGTTCAGTCTCATCTGACTCTTTGCCACCCCATGTACTTTAGCCTACCAGGTTCCTCCATCCATGGGATTTACCAGGCAAGGATACTGGAATGCGTGGCCATTTCCTTCTCCAGGAGATCTTCCTGACCCAGGGATTGAACCTGGGTCTCTTGCATTGTAGCTGGATGCTTTACCGTCTGAGCCACCAGGGAAGTCCAGAGATGATGGTAAGAACTGGCAATCCTTCTTAAGGAAAATGGCACAGGCTTTGTACCTGGAGAGACCCCTGTTCCATTTCTCAATCAGTTCTGTATGACCCCAACTAAATCACCTAACCACTGGGGTAATAGCTGAATTGTAGCACTAGTTTGAGGAAGAGAGACAATGTTAAGATTTTGACATACTTCCAGCACAGAGTAGACCCTCTGTCAGTTGTTATTTATTGTTACTGTTATGAGGAGACAATTCCTTGAAGTTTGAGAGCAGGTGTGGACTTTTGGTCTTTCTAAGCTCTATGGACTAAAAAATATAGTCACATCCTGAAAGTAGTTATTTTATTTGGTGGAAATGTTTAGGGCTCTAATCCCAGGAGACAGCATCTCAGTAACTCTGAGAAAATGGCTCTAAGGAGGCAGGAGGGGAAGTTAGGCTATATACAAGTTTGCAACAAAGAAGATCAGGTATCAAGTTAAGGAATTTAGCATTCTATGTATGGGCAGATGCAAGCCTGTGAACTCACTGAATTCACTCCTTTCATATGCAACCCAGCTCTCTGGGGCTAATCCTGTTTCCTTGTTCACCTTGCCTCATGCATTCCCCCAGCTCCTTAGTTGTCATTCTGGTGGGTGGCAGCATCTACTGATCACAGCTTTGGGAGCCCTCATTCAAATTTGGTGGCCAGAAATCACTGATGGCTGTGACATTTTCTGTTTACTGTTATGGCAAGAGATATTTTCACTTCACAGACTCATCTCCATGTGCCCTGATTGAAAACCTATCCATTAGGAAACCTGCTGTTGTCATGGGTACTGGTCACACAGTGACACCTTGAGACAGGAGCCCTGTGTAAGCAACAGGAACCAAGTCCTGAAATAGTTAAGGAGGTAGTTTAGGATTTTGAGTTTCCATCCCTAGGTCTGGGATTTAAAGCATATCTGCTCAAGGAGTCTACATCATATTTTGAGGGTAATCACCCCTCTTTGGGTTTTCCCTTATGGCTCAGAGGTAAAGAATCTGCCTGTGATACAGAAGACAGGGAGATGTAGATTCAGTTCCTAGGTTGGGCAGATCCCCTGGAGGAGGGCATGGTAACCCACCCTAGTATTCTTGCCTGGAGAATCCCGTGGACAGAGGAGCCTGGTGGGCTACAGTCCATGGCGTCACAGAGTTAGACACGACTGAAGTGACTCAGCACATATGCACGCAACCCCTGTTTGACAAACACATAGAACCAAGAGGTAATCTGTGTGTTGGATTTTCCCTTAAAGCTAAAATAATTAGAAAATGCACAGACACAGAAGGCTATGTACATGTACACATGTGCACACACATACATATGTACATGTGCACACACATACATGAGCCTAACTACTTCCGCCAAGCTTGGTTTTCTACTTTCACATATAACAGTTGATCATAAAAGGGGGCTGTGTCCTCATCCTCTTTGCATTCTTTTCCATGTTTCTGTGCCTCCTAAGAATCAAGATGATATTACAAGAATACTTTCTAGGGACTAAATACATAATCCAGAAAGAAGAACAGGCCTTGTGGATTTGAAATTGAAATTATTCTAATAAGATTTTAGAATGGGGGGTGGGGGGGCACTGAGGGTCTTCCCCACTTTCTCATTTGTTCCCCTGTGGCAAATTACAGCTCTGCAGATCAGGGAATTTAGAGTCTGCTACTATAGAACAGAGTTGGCTTTGCTGCAAATTCTTTGTCTCTTACCTTTTTAAACTTACAACTAAACTAACCAACCTAATTAAAATATAAAAGAATAAACATCTCTCCAGATTTAAAAACAAAGTGCTGGGATATAGGCAAGATTATTAGGTAGATGGGCTTCCCTAATGGCTCAGCTAGTAAAGAATCTGCCTGCAATGCACCTGGGTTCAATCCTTAGGTTGGAAAGATCCCCTGGAGAAGGGAAAGGCTACCCACTCCACTATTCAGTCCTGGAGAATTCCAAGGACTGTATGTATAGTCCATGGGTCACAAAGAGTCAGACAGGACTGAGCAAATTTCACTTTCACTTTCATTATGTCGATTGCAGATTTACAACCGTTTACGATTAGGTATCTTTTAAAANATGGCTCAGCTAGTAAAGAATCTGCCTGCAATGCACCTGGGTTCAATCCTTAGGTTGGAAAGATCCCCTGGAGAAGGGAAAGGCTACCCACTCCACTATTCAGTCCTGGAGAATTCCAAGGACTGTATGTATAGTCCATGGGTCACAAAGAGTCAGACAGGACTGAGCAAATTTCACTTTCACTTTCATTATGTCGATTGCAGATTTACAACCGTTTACGATTAGGTATCTTTTAAAAACAGTGTCTAAAAAGATATGTTAATACCAAAGAGGGAAGGTGTCATGCCAATTTTCTAGGCACAGTAAATTAATTCTGAACTGGAATTTAATACCGCTAACAAACAACCTGCTTGAAATCTTTTTATGGTGCTCTTATTAAAAGGTAAGTATCCTTTGAGGAGGTAAGTATCATTTCAGAAGGGCTTTCTTGGTGGCTCAGATGGTAAAGAATGTGCCCACAATGCAGGAAACAAAGGTTGGATCCCTGGGTCGGGAAGATCCCCTGCAAGAGGAAATGGCAACCTACTCCAGTATTCTTGCCTGGAGAATTTCATGGACAGAGAAGCCTGAAGAGCTATAGTCCATGAGGTCACAACAAGTCAGACACAAATGAGTGATTAATACACACATCATTTGAGGAAATGACCATCAGTGTTTAGCTCTTCTCTTAAAAAAGTCTTCCTTCTTTATGGCATGTATTTTTGGCTTTTGCAAAAAATAGTAATACTTCAGTACAAGTAAAGAAAAAAATTCCTGGAACCCCTCAAAATGTATTTTGTTGGGGTGAGGGGGCGGTGCTTTATGATTAATTTGGTCTTCAGCTGTTTCAGTCTATATAAATTAGTTTGGGATAATATGGCTGAATCCCAGAAAACAAAAATAATGTCTTTTGCTTATACATTTATGTATATAAGTAGGCCTGGCTCATGAAAATGTTGATAAGTATTTAAAGCTTATATTTTATCACTAAATCAAGCTGAATTTGTTCTTTATCCCCAGTGTTCCCAACACATGTTCCATTCCCAGTTAGCTTAGTTCTTAGGTAATTAGAATAATTCCCAATGGCAAGATATGCTTTACTCCCAGAGAAATTTCTTTAGGTGGAGAAGGGAATAGGGAATTAGAAGGCTTGGTTTCAAGATTCAGCTCTGCCACTTGCCAGCCATAAAACCACTGGTAAATAAACCACACATTCTGAGGCTGAATTTCTCATCTTAATAGAGCTCTACTATAATACCTGTATCAAAGGACTGCTGTGAAGAATAATTTAGATAGCATATCAGAATTGTGGAGGATTATGTAATGTAAGGGCTGATTATAATTTAGTAAAGATTGACCAATTGCATAGATTACATAGTTAACTTGATCAACTCTGCAGCTAATTGAATCAATGTAGATAGCAAGCCATATAATCAAATCCTCAAAGAATTACCCAGAGTTGGGCAATTAAGGGTCCCCCTGGATAAAATATATTTTACCTTTCCAGAGTGTTTCCTCATTTGAGAAAAGAAATCATTGCATTTGAAGATTTAAGGTCTTTCCCAACACTGACTTCTATGATGATAGAAACCATTTTTTCAAAAGTTATTAAGTCATTTTAAAGTAAGACATTTTTCACAGTTTTAATTCCTGTCATTTGATCCTTTTTGCAATAGAATAAAAATCTGCCACTGAGATCTGTTGTGTTGGCATCACAGTGTCAAAGATACTCAATAACAAACAGATAAATAGAAAGTGAAAACAAAAAGGTCAGAGTGTCATTTGGGAAGCTGGCAGACAGCATGGTGCGAACCAGCTCTCAATTACAGGCCGATCTGGGGGGTTCAAATGCATTGGTTTCATTTAACCAGTGGGAGGCTGGTACCTACCACTGTTTCCTAAACTGGTTCTTCTGTGTCATCCAGGATTTCATGCTTAATACTGAAGTGGTCAAAGCCAGCTTCACCAACTGACTCTGGGTTGTAACTGGTCATCCAGCCCCAGAGGCTTGTGTATCATAACACTGCTGCACTGGGTGACTACAGAATTTTCACACTGCTACTATATCGTGAAGCAAAGTAGCTGGAAATTAGATCAAGGGGATAGGAATGTTTTTATAGACCAATGAAGATTCCCTGTGAAACTGTTCTCTAGGAATCCCCAGTAAAATGACACGATTAGGATGCAAAACAAAAGTATTTTATAAAATGAAGAGCTGGATAGTGTAGCTAAGATTTATTAAGCACTTAATATGTGTCAGAAATTATTCTGTTTATTACACACATCATTTGATTTGGTCCTTTCAACTTTTCTTTAAAAAGCCATTCTCATAAACAAATGAAGGAACTAAGATGTTGAGAGGTTAAATAACTTATCCAAAGCCACACACATCTGTGCAATTTCCAACATGCACAAAGAGGCAGAATAGCAGCTAACTGCAGATATGAACAAAACTACAGTGTTATGCATACTTAGCTACCCACAGCATTCCCTGCACTGTCTATATACCTGTGTGAATCATAACACCTTTAATACCTTGACATCCCTGCATAGAGAACATTATACTCCTCCGTAGCAGTTGTTCAACACACAAGATTTCAGCCAGCACCTATGAGCTCTTTTTTTTTTTCTTCCATAGGAAAGAAACAAGAATGACCATTTCAAGTTAATCTCATCCTAAAGGGACATGATAAAAGACAATTGATTCTTTTAGTTTCATGCCCTTCGGTACCATTTCAAAATTTAATACATCCTGAACAGAAATTGATTACAGCACACTTTGGTAGTTCAACCATCTTTCCCTAAGATGAGTGTGTATGTGAGAGAGAGAAAGAGAGAGAATTGGATGGGTATAAGCATGTGCCTATGTAACTGTGAGGTTATTTAAGGGAAAGTCCCCTTGGGAAAAAAAAATGCAAAGACCAAATAGAATAAATAGATTTCCAAGAATGTCTCAGAAGTTTTATAGTTATATTAGGATTGCTATTTATTGCAGAAAAGTGGGGCAGTATCGTATTATGCTCAGCATTTCCATGCAGAGTAGAGATGACTGACATCAGGACTTAATCATAGCACTTACTTTATGTCATGGAAAGTGATGTCAGTGCAGCTTGCAGGAGGTGTGTTCAAATGAGATTTAGTCCTTAGGGCAGTGATAGTTGTGGTGTCACCCAAGAGAAAATCTAAACAAGTTCACAGCAGAACACATTAACTCTCTGAAGCATTATTTCAAGCTTTCTCTAAAATAAAAGCTCTATGAGAAGTTACTTTAAGTGTCTGCATGCAAATGTATTTTCACCTTGGTGGGGATTAAAATCTAAGTTTAAAATGGAAAATGAGTTTAACTGAAACCTTTCAGCATCTGTGCTGTTGGAGCAGACCGACAGATAACAAGCATGCATCCTTTCAGGAGGCAGATCCCCACTGCTGTTCTGATGGCTGTCCATTAGGTACCACTCTCAGAATGCATCTCCTTTACCTCCACAGTATGGCAGCTTGGGAGGATGAGGAGTGAGAGAGATCAAAAGAAAGGATTGTAGCAGAATGGGAAAATAATCAGAGTGATATTTTAAAAGACAATAGAGATTATAATATTCTACTTATGAAACTGTGGGCAGTATATAAAAATTGAATGCACACTTGCTCAAGGACTAGAAATGCCATATGAATGAAATAGGATTGTGGACAGTTCTGATTCAGATTTACCTTTTCAGTTTAATATTGTTCTTTAAGTAAAATAATATAAATTTGAAGCAACTATATCTTCCACATGACTCTGCACAGTTATTTAGATGAGACTTATGCTTAACTTTTTTGACTCAAGAGAAGAAGCATGTGGTCAGGCTCTATCATTTGACAGAGAAGGAAATGAGGTTCAGTGTGCTGAATATACTTGGTTAGGTTCATATAAGCAGTGATAGCATGGATTTTGAATGCATGGGACTCTTTCCTCTACACCAAAGTGCCCTCCTGCCATCACTCACCATTGGCGATGCATCTCCTTCCTCCCTAATCTTTCATAGCCGCATGACTCCTATAGCAGGCTGAATCTGAATAATGGCCATATGAATGTATTAAGTTCTAATTCCTGGAAACTACAAAAGCCTGGTTTATTTGGAAAAAAGAAATCTCTGTAGATGTGATTAAGTTAAAATATTATGATGAGAAGGTGATACTGATTATGTTAATGAGCCATAAATGTCATCACAAGCATCCTTTTGAGAAGAAATACAGGGAGACTCAACATACACACAGAGGAGATGAAAAGACGGAGGTTGCAGTGATGCGGCCATAAGCCAAGGAATGGCAGAAGTCCACAGAAGCTGAACAAATAACTCTTCTTAGTGCTTCCAGAGGGAGGTTATTCTGTCCTTGATTTTGGCATTTAAGGCTGCACTTTTTTTTTTTGCTTCACCACGTGGTCTATGGAATCTTTGTTCCTTAGTTCTCTGACCAGGGATCAAATCCATGCCTCCTGCAATGGAAGTTCCAGGTCTTAACCACTGGGCTGCCAGAGAAGTCCCACATTTTGGCATTAAGATCTGTAAGAGAATAAATTGCTGTTGTTTTAAGCCACCACATTTATGGTACTTTGTTAGGGCAGCCACAGCAAACTAAAACAACCTCAAAATATATTTTATTTCAGTTTCCGTACTCGCACTTGCTGTCTTCTCTCCCCTCAACATGCTTCTGAGCTCAGGCAATCTGTCACCCATTCCTAATCGTACTAGATTTTACCTCCTTTTTTCTCATTCCCAACATCTAATTAATTACCAGGTCCTAGTGATGTTATCTTGAAAACAGGCTTCTTGGATCTTCACTCACTCTCCATTCCCAGAATTTTATCACCTTAAGATTTCTGCCATGTTCTCTATACTCCCTTCAGTTCAGTTCAGTTCAGTTCAGTTCACTCGCTCAGTCGTGTCCGACTCTTTGCAACCCCATGAATCACAGCACGCCAGGCCTCCCTGTCCATCACCAACTCCCGGAATTCACTCAGACTCATGTCCATCGAGTCTGTGATGCCATCCAGCCATCTCATCCTCTGTCATCCCCTTCTTCTCCTGCCCCCAATCCCTCCCAGCATCAAAGTCTTTTCCAGTGAGTCAACTCTTCTCATGAGGTGGCCAAAGTACTGGAGTTTCAGCTTTAGCATCAT